>VWZX01010273.1:1529025-1555117 GCA_013399015.1 Galbula dea
GGTGGGAGGGAGGAGGGTGCGGGGGCGGCAGCGGGCAGCGCTTCGGGCGGGAAGATTTCGGCGCCCTCCGTGACCCGCTCCTGCCCGGGGCGCCCAGTGCTCGCTGCTGGCTCTCCCCGTGCATAGAGCTGAGGGTGAAATTCATTTTTATGTTTCCTTTTTTTTTTTTTAAAAAAAAAAGCTTGNCCAGCACCGGACGCGACCCCCACCGCTCCCTGCCGGGCTTGGGGGGGGCCCTGAGCTCCCGAGTGGCCCCGTGGCCGGCCGCTCCCTCCCGGGCGCGGGGGCGCCCGTTAGCCGCTGCGTCACGGGCGGGGGCTGCCGGCGGCGGGCGCGCTCTCCGCGCGGGCGTCGGGGTGGGAGNGGTGAAATTCATTTTTATGTTTCCTTTTTTTTTTTTAAAAAAAAAGAGCTTGTTTATTCTGTTTTACTGAGGCCAGACTTGCTAAGCGGCATCAAAACAATTGCCTTCAGAACTCTCTCGGCCTAACGTGTGGATTGATGCGTGCGTTTTTGGGAAGGATTAATCACTGTTTGGGAAGAAATAATCACTGTTCTTGCACGAAGTTGATTATTTTTAACGTTGCTGTATAGTAGTGCCCTGAGCGCGGCTGTTGCCTTTCTGACACAGGAGAAGGTCCTTGTATGGAGCTTGTGGAATCATCTGTTTTAGTTCATCGCTTTCAACTCGCCAAAATACTATGCAAAATCGTTTTAAGGGCTTTACAACCTGCTCTCGTTGTTTCCTTCAGCTTTTCTTGTATAGAACTTAGAGCAACTAGAAGCTACTCATCCAGAAAAACTACCTGTAATAATGCAAGGTTGTGGGTTGTTGTTTGTTGGGGTTTTTTGTGGTTTGGCTTTTTTTTTTTTTTCCTGATAAGCTCTTATTTGCAGCGCTGGTTCAGCAAGAAAAATTATGCGACTTCCACACAAATTTTCTGATAAAATAAGCCTATGGTTGGGCAGCTTCAGTTACATATAAAATCTCTTAAGGGTTTGTTTTGAACTGTTAAAGTGTTACATTAGCTGTTATATGTGGAGTGATAACTGCTATTTTTATGGAATGTTATTTTTGTTTCCAGTGATACACAAATGTCAATCTTACAGTCTTTCAAACAAAAAGTTTCCTCTTGTCAGACAGCTTTCTCAAGATTGTCCTTTGGTGGTTGTAAATATGTTACACCTTAGACAACTGCTCTAGGTGAACCTGCTTTAGCAGTGGGACTGGACTGCATGATCTCCAGATCAGAGGTCCCTTCCAACCCTTACCATGTTGTAATTCGGTGACTATACCAGTTAGATGTCATAGCTTCAAGGTGATGGTACCTGAAAAACTAATTTGTTTTTATCTAGTAGCTTTTTAGTAGTTTAAGTAGTTACTTAGCTTCTTTGTGTAAGTGTACTTAAGGTATAGCTTTAGGATGGCTGATAACAATATACCTGGTTTTATGGCTTGGGGTTTTTATTGTATGTCATGCATTAAAGTCTTGAGCTTTCATGATATATGTGTCAGAATCTATTCATCTGAAGCACCACAGAAAATGAAACTAAGCAATATGTGGTCAAATAATATATGACTGTTTTGGAAATAGATTACAGTTTAAATGTAAAAATAAATATTTTTAATAGTTTTGAGAAATGTATTTCAAATTGACTATGTAATTTACATAAAGTATTCTCATTGTAAGGAAATAATGTTTCATTTCTAGTATCCTATCTGAGAAGGGTTATTTTGTCTTACATTAGAGGCGCAAGTAAAGCAACTGATTAAACAAGTGTAGAAATTTCTTTAGCTAGAAAGTCACATTGTCTTTACTCTGTCTTGATGTTTGTGTAGCATTTGATGCTTCAACATCAAAATACTCCCATCCTGAGCTGGCAATCCGTTTTTTCACAGGAGACAGGCACAGTGATAATAAAGTGATGAATATTCCCTGGTAATGGCTGCCAGAAACGGGCTGTAAATGTGGTTTTATCTCTACAATATCTCTAGTTATGTACTGCTTCAGCTCAGCAGGCTGCTGCTGGCCCACATTTTGCTGTCCTGTGCTATCCAGAAGGGAGTGGGTAGGAGTTTAAGCAGTGAAGAGGTCTTAAGCAGCAGCAGGCTGCAGCTGCTGTGCTTGCTCAGAGCTGTGCTTTGGGTGCACGGGCTGCCTGCTCACCTATAGTTCTGCTGGATCTACAGAGGGGTTAAGCTTGAGGGTTCCTCAGCTTGACTTTGGAGGTGGCAGTGGTCTCTCCCTGGACACCCATCTTTTCTGGGCATTCCTTAAAGCACTGTGTGTGTATGCTTTTAGACTTGCATATTTGCTTTAATAAAATGGATGGGTTTTGTTTTAAAATAAAGCTAAAAGGATCAGGGTTTTGAACTGAGTTGCTTCTCTTTACAGTGTAATTTGGCTTCATTTGGAGTGCAGGATGTTGATCTTCCCTTGCTGTTATATTTAAGTCTCGGCCTTAAGACTTGGGGTTAAAACATGCTCAGCATAGGTGGAGTCTGAGAATTCTGAGGAGTCTTCAGTTAGGACATGTGAAACTTTGTTTTCCAAAGCAGAGGGCTTTGCTGAATTTGGATGTCTTTCTGCACACAAAGTGAGCAACATGTTATGATGATCAGGGCAAATTTTCCAGTTTCAAGTGTGTGATGAACAGAATGCATATAGGAGGAAGATCTAATCTGTCTCGGTGCTCTTGTAATCTGATTCCTTCATTGCTATTTTCCTGTCTGTGTTTTTACTTGTACCCTCTTTCTTGATCTCTCCCCATGATTTCCGTTTCTCACGCTATCTTTTGTAACTCCTGCTGCCTCTGAAATGTGCATGTACATACTATAGCATCCCAGGCCAACCTTTGCCATTCCTTGCCACTGGCTTTTTTCCTGTATGGTGACAGCTCTTGCACATTTCTATAGCTCAACAGCATGCTTTCTGCATGAATAGGTGGACATGTTTTTTCATCCCTTCTGTTCTGCAAGGAAATTGGTGCACCTGGTAAAGTGAACATCAGTTAGGTGGCCTGTTCCTGTGCCTTGTGCCACAAAAGATCCAAAATGATGGAAAGAAGGTTTCTGCTTAGCTTGTGGATCCCTGAGATGGATTGTGATCCTAACAGATGGATCCTCTTCTGGAATCTGAGAATTCAGCTCTGAAATGCAAGCTCTTCTTAGAGGTGTGCGTAGGTATTGTTCTGAGGATGGAGTGAGGAATTTGAGGGAGATGCCTGCCCTAACCCTTGACGCGGACACTATTTCTGGGAGAGGAGGTGAAGGAAGCCTTATGATCTATCATGGAACGGTGGGGTTCAAGGGATTCTGCCTGTGCTTCAAGTCTGTAACTTGATCTGCGCTTATTTGTATTCATTTGAGGGAATATAGTCTAGGTCCTCTTACTCTCTCCTGCACACTGGGGATTGTTGATCAGTTACTCAGAACCAGAATTGGACTAAATTAGTGAATGCTTCCAGTGACTTAGTCTGCTAACATTTTCTGGGTTTCCTTGCTTTAACTGTGTAGTGGGAATGTACTTTGCTTCAGCAAGATAACAGTCGTTAAATAAATGAAGTTCTCAGTTTTGAGGGGTATTTGCAGTTCCACCAAGTTCTGCAATATTCAAAGTTGACAACAGAGTTACACTTCTAACTACTTAGTGCTTCTCTCAATCTGTATTTTACTGCCAGAGGAATATTTTTCTCTATACATGTCTTGAGGGAAAAATTGTTACCTCTTTAATGCTCTTGGACTTAATTTCTGATGGCAGACTTCTGTAGAATTGGAAGATGGGTCTATATTTGCAAGTTTGTTGGTGTTGCCCATATTTTAAGTGTATTCATATTGACCTAACATGGCACTACACAGAGATCCCTAGAATATATTAAGATGTGCTGGTTTTCAATTTAACATTTGTAGTCTGCTTTTTTTGCAGTTCAGGGTAAAGGTTGGCAATTCAGTGGGCTGTCAGTGTAGTTCCTGAAATACAAGTGCAGACTGTTAACTGGCTAGTGCTGATATGTCTGTAATGCAGTTAGCAAATTACTAATTAACTCATAACTACACAAACAACCCACTCAAAATCCCTTGTTTTGTTGGCAGTCTCAGCAGGATTTGAAGGGGCACAGCCAGGATTAACTATTTTGGTGATGTAAATTAGACACTTTTGTGATTTCTTGACAATTAAGAGAGTTAGAGGTCTCTTTGACACAAAAGTAAACATTGGTAGAAATAGTTTGGTTTAGGTTTTTTCAGATTTTTAGCCCTTATGTATTCACCTATTCACCAAATGTTCCTTGTTTTATTTAAAACACTCATGAATGTAAAGACAGGGTTTATGCTTCAAGGATTAAGTAGCCTCCTGAAGTGCTTCAGAACTTAACTGTATTCTGTTTTGCTTTACTGCAGACAGGCATTACTGATCATTTCTAGGAGTAATTTGAATACAATTCTGACATGCACCATCTGCACACCTTCTTTATGTAGGCAATATTTTTGTTTATATACTTGATAGTAAAAAAACAAACCACAAAAGCCAGTAGTTTTAAAATCACATAGGTTCATTGGTTAAGTGCTTTAAGTCTCTTTCTCATTTTGTGATTTCCAGGGGGAAATCCAACTTGGAATTAAATCTAGTGCTATGTCTCATTAACGTGCCTGCTGAAAAAAATAGTTTTTTTGTTCCTTTTTTTTTTTTTTGGGAGGGGGGGGGTGTTTCTTAATCATGTTCTAAGTTTTTCAAATAGAAGATCAGATGACCTACCATAGGTCCAGTGTTTTTCTGATCTTAGGCCCAACATTCAGTTTCTGAGTATGTGTATTATAATTTATTTATCTCTACTTTTTTTGACTGTTAAATAAAAAAATCATTTATTACCAGTCAGTCTGCAATAAAAAAGTGGGGGGTTTTGTTTCATTTGTTGGGGTTTGGGTGTTTTTTTCTGGGGTGGTGGTTTTATGGTTATTGTTTGCTTGTTTGGTTTTTTTTTTTGGGGGNNNGTTTAGAAAATAATATATGCCTGAGCATTGGTAATCGAAGTTGGGACAGAAAAGAGGAAATATGTCTTAACTTTGAGTAAGGAATTGGTCTTATTTGAAAGAAACTTGCTAACTTGTTTTAGTAGGTGACTTGGCATTGTTCCTGTCGCAGTAGGCCTGCGGGCCATTCTGAATGATGCATGGGTGCTTTCATGTCTGAATTTGATGTTTTGGTACAGATTATATGTCCCTTTCTTAATGCTAAACTTATACAGCAGTGTACTAAGAATAACTGTCTCATTAGTGCATTGAGCATTGACCAGTTGCACTAGTACACTTTTCCATACTTTAATAAAGCTTTCAGAATCCTGGTCTCTGTACCTCTGCAGACAACACAGTATGGATCTCAACTGCTTGTTACCTTCCATGCAGGATCTTGGAATTAGATCTCTTGAAAGACTCCCAGATCTGTTTCACATCTCTGACTCAGGCTGGTCGTTGGGATGGTTCCTTAGAAGCTGTGATGTAGTAGTGCCATCCAAGGCAAATGTGATCATTGAATTAAGCGTTTGCTGGTGAGGTGTTTGTCCCAGAGCTGCAGCGTGACTTTAATGAGCTTTTAGTGGCATTGCTGACAGTTAATGTACTGATGATTACTCAGACCTCCATTGATTAAGCAGTAATTTCTTTAATATTTCAAGAAATGTGGCTAGCAGTCATGTTTGAGACCAACCTGAGTCTTCTCTGCATGTGTAAGACCTCTTGGTAGGTGGCTTTCAGATCTGCCTGGATTTTTAAGTGTCATACGTTTGAAAAGAAATACATCCTTAGCGCTGCCGCCACGGTGTGAAATTGTACACGTATGCCTAGTCCTGTAATTGAGTAAGGATTTGTAAATATTATTTGCACTGATTAATCCAGGCTTTTTTAATAAAATGGAAGCATTGATCTCTGATAATACTTTTAACATTCATTATTTGTAGGCAGGATTCAGAATGTAAAATGAATGTATATTGATGACTTCGGGGGGGAAAAGACTGATGGAACAAAGTAATTCTGTGAGGCTAAATGTGGTTCTCATTTCTCACACTGAAGTCAGAGGAATTATTCTTGCTTATGGCAGTGATAAATTTGGTCTTGCATTTATTATTTCTGAAGAGATACCAAACTGGCAGTGAATTAATCTTGGACTGCTTTATAATCAGGATGTATCTCTGGTGGAGCAGAAAGGTTGAAATACAGCAAAGAGAGTGAAAAGGAGCCTTGAGTTTGACTGCAAACCTCTGCTTTGGGCAACACAAGTCTCTGCAACTTAGCAGTGCTGCCACTCCGTGTGTATATATCATGCCTACACAGATGACAATGCTGTCAGTCTTGATTAGGTTCTTCTCCAGGGCAAGGGTAAGAGCCTGTGCTTCATAATTATCAATTCTACTTGGTTATCCAGAAAATAATTGTGTAATTATATTCTATATCTTTTTTGTGGGAAGTATTTTAACCATCTTAAAGAATGGTAAGGTTTTCTCTGCATGAATACCATAGGAGTATTTCAGAGACTAATCGTTTCAGGAGTGCAGTATGAATTACTGTCCTTGTGAAAGTCTTCCCGAATATCACCATTAATGGGCCTTTGAAAATTGCAACTTGCATATGATCTGTGATGATTTGCAGGAGTTCACAAAGTCAAGTCTCAAGTTTTCACTTCAGTGAGTATCTCATGACTAAGGGTGTCCTTGTCTTTTCTGTAGGACAGCTCTTGAGATTAAGCAGAATACATATGCATCAATCTTGTTGAGCAGCCATGCAGGCCCCACCTCATAGTTCATGTGTTTTCCTAAAAATGGATGGGTTTTGCTGCTTTTTAGCTGGTGAGGTGCACGATTTGAAGTGAGTAAAGGAAAGCTTTCTCTCCCAGATTCTTGCTGACAAAATTCCCAGCAGACAAGAGGTTTAAAGGAAAAGCTTAGTGATGCAAATGCACAGAAATAAAAGCAGTGAGGTGGATTGGGGAAGGAAGCTGGTGAGATTTCAATTGGAAGAAGACACGTTTGGAAACTGATGAAAAAGAAGCATATATAAGCCAATTATCAGAAAAGGGAGGGAAGAGAGTGACTAAAGCTGAAGTAAGGGAAGAGACTTGAGGCTGACCAAAACAGACTGGTTTTAAAAAAACAAGGCAAATGACTAAAAATACGATAGGAGTCTAGTGTGGATGATACACTAACAGCATGCTGATACTGTTTTAAATGTATGCAATATAAATATATTGAATGTCATAGAACAGTTTAAGTTGGAAGGGACCTAGAGGTGGTCTAGTCCAGCTGTCATCAAGGCAGGTCTGTTTAGACCAGGTTGCCTAGGGCTGTGTCAAGTTGAGTCTCGAACGTTTACAAGGGTGGAGAGTCCATAACATTTCTTGGCAATCTACTGCGGCATTTTATAGAGGGAGAAAAAAAAATAACCCAAAACAAAACAAAAACCACAGAAAGAAGGTAACACTGTAGCAGCAATGTCTCTGTGCTAGCTTGACCTGTTTCTCTGCAACACAGCCCAGCTTTATGTCTTACATAGTTCTTTCAGCATCCTCTTCCTTCTGCCTTGTACCCCCTGGTTGATTACCCTGTCTTCTGCACTGGGGAGGAAGAAGAGAGGCTGAAAGTGAGCAGCACATCCACTTTTGGCTGAGGGTACTCCATGCACAACAGAGTAACAGAGCAAAAATGCTGCATCACCAAAAAGTGAATGAAAGCTGAGGTTTTGTTGTTTGGGCTAAACCAAGGGCTAAAGCCTCCACTACAGGGGTTGTACTGCAGAGATGGATCTGAACATGAACTGTCTTCAGAGAAAGAGGCAGAAAGGTGATAGGTAATGGTGTAAAGGTCACAAGGAACAGACCAGCAGTAAGAGAAGACTTGGGGACTAGTTGCAGAAAGAGTTGGTGTGAATATGAGAATCTTTTAGATCATTTTGATAATTTTAATGAATGGGTTTATATTTGGGAAGAGGGACATGCTGGAAATTTGGTACCATAATAGGACTGGCTGAAGAAGGCAACTGGTACTTCAAGGAGAAGATATGGAGCTGGGGATAAGACACTAGTGGAAGGACAGAGGATTGGGAAGAGGATGTTTTTGGAGGGATAATTTTTTTAAAGAGTTGAAATTGGGAGAAAACAGCAACACAGTCTATGTAAGTTGCAGCACAGGATTGTCCAGATCATCTGGAATAGGGGAAAGTAGTGAACTTTGTTCTGCTGTGTGCAGCAGTTCACTGTTTGTGGTTTTTTTTCAGTATGATAACTATTAATCAGCCACACTACAATAGCAAACACTGTAAAATAATTTAAATACTTTTGCTTCTTTGGCCCTTGAATTTTTCTTGTATTTGATTTCTCTTTTCTTCCAAAATAGCCATTGACCCATTAAGCAGTTGATTCTGCCCTGACTCTTTATGCCTTCACGGTTGTCTGTGTTGAATAGCTTCTCCTCTACTTCCCTAAAGCTCCCTGGATGATTATTCTCAGCCTTGAATTATAAAACAGCAGGTCATAGAACCGTGCTAAGATTAAAAGCTTTGATTGTTTATCTGTAACCTTTTTGTGAGATTACCTAACCTTTTCTTACTGTAAGAACAACTTTTGACTATCAAGAGGTTGGGTTGCAGGGTCTATGAGATGTATGCAGGGTTATGACTGTCAATCACTAATCACTATCCTGTTGTGTTACTAATACATTTTATCAGTCACTCTAATTAAACCTACGTCCTATGGACCTCGCTGCCACCGTCCAAGCTCGCTTGGCCCTGGCAGATGAACCGTAGGATTAAAGGGTGGGTTCGGTTCCGCGCATACTGTATCTCACCTAAAAAATCCATTGCGCAGGCTTGAAGGCTTCTTCAGAAGACTTTAACATTTTATCATGAGATACTTTATTTTCAAGGTGGGATTTATTTATTTTTTTTTAAAAATAGAAACCTTCCTGGAAAGTTTATGGAAATAGCTGGATTGTTCGTTCAGACTTACTAATGAAGTGTGTATTTCTCAATGTGTGGTAGATTCTAAACCTCTTAGTGGCACCAGAGAGATGTGTAATTTATATAGTTAGTTGTCATAGGTGACCGTGGGTGAACTGTCATCTTTGGTTTAACCATTCTGGGGACAAAAATCTATCATTACTTGTACCATCATTGCCACCATTTTTCTTTGTACATTGGTTGAATAATTCATATTTAACTGAAATCTAGATGTGGTTGATGCACTTCAATTTATTATCTGTTGCCTGAAGTTCTTAACAGTTTAGTTAATTGAGGTAATAACATTTACCTCAATTATTCAAATAACTTTTTTGTCCTCTAAAGTTTTTTCCAGGTAAGTCAGTCGTTCATTGCATTTTCTTTATGCAGAAGGTAACAGATACACAGCAGCTGTATAAAAATCTAATTGAAATTTAATTATCTTTAACTAGTTTTGGTTATATTTTTTAATTTTCTATGTTTTGTGAATACTTTCTAGGTAGACAATGTTACTAGCTCAGATAAATCGAGACTCTCAGGGAATGACTGAGTTTTCTGGAGGAGGAATGGAGGCCCAGCATGTGACTCTTTGTCTAACAGAAGCTGTAGCTGTGCAAGGTGAACCTTCTTGTTAAAATGTCTCTGTTACTGAGTCTTTCCTGTTTGAAATTCCAAATGAAAAATCTATCAGAAATTACTTCTAGCTAACTGAAATTAAGTTCACTAATTTAATTCTGAAAGGGAATTATCTCTTAATTAATGTAATAGGAGTGCAAATATGCCAGTATAAGAAATGTAAAACCGTACTTATTCTCACTATACTTTTATACCGTTGTATAATTTTTAATTTCAGTTTATATCTTAACTATGTATTAAACAAGTTGAATTTTAAAATAAATTGGTGATCTAGGATTGGTTTAAACTTGTTTTCTGACAGCTTCATTATGATTTTACATGATTAGAAACTTTTTCCTAAATCTGTGGTTTACTCTATCTAGATTTGTGTATGTTAATGACAGGTAGTAATGTACAAAATAAAATTATCAATACAAGTATGCATATTGTTATTTCCCTGTTGACACTTGTGACCTAATTAGTATTTTGCCTAAAACCTCAGCTTTGTAGTTATTCAGTGACATTGTAAATTTTTTAGTTAAGGAAAATACCACTCTAGCTGTTACATTTCCAGACCAAAATCTTGAACATATGACCCTACTTTATGTTCAAGTCTCAAAAATCTGAAAGCAAGTAAAAACTATTTCCTATTATTATTTTTTAAATCATTATGCTTTAAGGGGATGTGGCTGTTTATAGAGAAGGTTAAGTTGTGGTTTTTAGGGTTTGATGCTCATAATAGTTCATATGAACTTTTTTCCTTGCTAGATGGTGACAACTTAGAAAACGTGGAAGGTGTAAGTTTGCAAGCAGTTACTCTTGCTGATGGCTCTACTGCTTACATACAGCACAATTCTAAAGGTAGGTAAATAACTAGATGTTGATTGGTATTGAAATTGTATTCACATTTTTAACCCTGTCTTTGGATTGTAAACCCCTTTGGATTGTGAAGTCAGGCAAAATCTGTACAGTGTTTATGAAACTCCAAATCCAGCTGGGATTTGCAGGTATTACAGTAGTGCTATAAAATAAATATTTATTTTTGTTGCTAATGAGATGCAGGTATCAAATGCAGAACTTAAGTCAAACAAAAATGAGATACTCTTTACACTTCAAACCCAAATATTAGCATTCTACCTTGTAGATAGGACATGAGGCCTTTTCTGGTTTTTAATCCCAGAATTTTAAAACCTCTGTATAGTCATACTATGCTTACTTTTTACCAAACATTGTTTCTTGGTGGTATTTTGTTGATATTTTAATCCAGAAAGTATCAACTGTGTGTTTAAACTGTGATGTGTCATACAGAATATGTTTTAAGAGTTCTAATTATGTGTTTCAGATGGTAAATTAATGGATGGCCAGGTGATTCAATTAGAAGATGGTTCTGCTGCTTATGTTCAGCATGTTCCCATGCCTAAAAGCAGTAAGTGTAATAATAAAAGAAATATAAAATAACATATTACTGATAAATATTGATAGCAAGTAATTAAAGGTCATTATAATAGCTTGATTTCTTGTTTCAATGGAAACAGTTGTGAGAGATCCTAGGTATTTTGAAATGCTAGGTGTTTTGTGATTGTAGGTATTTAATGGATTTTTTCACACTGTTGCTGAAGTGTTGTGTTCTTTCTTCTGAAAGGAGACAGCTTGCGTCTGGAGGATGGACAAGCAGTTCAGCTGGAAGATGGAACTACAGCATTTATTCATCACACCTCAAAAGGTATTTTTTTGATGTGTGATTTATTTCATTAAGAGTTCAACAGAACTTCAGCAATACAAACTGTGGTACTCTTTTTAGACTATAATGTCCCTTAGTGTGATTTCCAGTGTAGATTACTCATTGCTTTTACTTTGTGACGTCTGGAAATTGTTTAAATGAGATCGGCTCAGGTCCTTATTTGGACCTCATGTACCAAGTCATAAACAGAATCAAACCCAGCATATTTCACTCCTTTTTAGCCCAGGATCACATTAAATATGTGTCATGTTAGTCAAGAATGTAAGCCCTTATACAGATTTCAGCAATAATTACATGTGAAAATGAGAAGAGAGAGCAGGTAAGAATTGGTCGTCAATTGATCAGTCCCTCTTGTGCTAGGGAATGTAGAGATTAACTTAAATTTTAAATCATGCTATCAATTTATCATTTATTTTACTGTTAGTTAGTAAGGCAGAAAATGTGACAGCAGTCAGTCAAGAATGCAAACATACTTATCGTAAGTGATAACGCAGGTATCTGTAGAAGTTGATTACACTAGTCTTGGAAATAGTGCTACTTCAAAAAATGATCAAGTAGGTATTCTAAGTCTTTTAAACTAATGTCACAAAAATTACATTCTTCAATCAGCAATACTAAGAGGAGAGAATATAATAAAGAATTTCTCCCTGAAGTCATGCTATATTTTCTGTTTATTTTGCATCTTTGCATGCTTCTGTTCTCAAAGTGATCAGATTTATGAATTGTAAAATCTCAAGCACTGACATCAGTACGTGTTACATTGTTTTCATTTTATTATGAGTGAATGCTAAATAGAAAGCATATTTTTGTTCCTGATTTCCTTTGTGAATAAAGCTAGACCAATGTAAAATTTGTCTTGCACTTTTTCTAAGTGTGCAGAAATAAAGCTGTGGGAGGTGTTGTCTTGAAAAAAAGTTCCATCACTGCTATTCATAGTAATATTTTAAGTATCTGTATTTCTCATATACTAGTGGTTATATTTCTCATATATTTCATGCATATACATGACTTTAGGAGACTTTTCTTTCATAATGCTTTGTCATACTATTTTTCAGACAGTTATGACCAGAGTGCATTACAAGCAGTCCAGCTGGAGGATGGGACTACTGCCTACATTCACCACACAGTGCAGATGCCACAGTCAGATACCATTTTAGCCATTCAAGCTGATGGCACAGTGGCAGGTCTTCATACAGGAGATGCAGCCATTGACCCAGATACCATCAGTGCTTTGGAGCAATATGCAGCCAAGGTAATGCCAAAAAGACATTTTCTCTATCCATAATGTTTTAATGTAGCATCACAAGATATTTGGCAGCAAAAGCCAATTGGAAGCCAAGAATTGGAGTGCTAATTAAGAGAGTCTTCAGACTCTTAGAAGAGAGAACACCAAATTGTCATGACAGTGCTTCACTATGATGAGCAGCTCCAGTGTGTAGTGTTGCAAAAAAAAGAACAAAAAAAGATTGAATACTGAAGTGATTTGGAGACAGGCTGATTTGGAAAGCGATTTAGACAACTAAAAAATAAATTTCTCTAAAATATAGCATTGGAAAGGAGCCTTTTGAGAGGATACTGTCTGGAAAGAAAGACAAAGTAAATTTTTCAGGCGCTATTGCTGGGTTATATTCTTCCTTGCATTGGGAAGACTAGGGCCTGCTGTACTGGGCAAGGACAATGCATGGTATGAAGTGTAAAACTATAGAATCGTAGAATCATTACGGTTGGAAAGGACCCTCAAGATCATATAGTCCAACTGTCAGCCCTACACTACTATTGTCCCTAAATCATCCCCTGAAGAACCACATCTACCCGCCTCTTAAAAACCTCCAGGGATGGTGATTCCACCACCTCCCTAGGCAGCTTATTCCAATACTTCAAGACTCTTTCAGTGAAGAAATTTTTCCTAATATCCAATCTAAACCTGGATCTCTTGTTCTTTCCCATCCTCCCAGACAATTAGAGAGTTAGTGAGTTTGAAAAAAGGTCTTTAATCCATACTTTCAATAGTAAGATGTAGTATGATGCTCAAAATTCATGTTCTCTGCTTTACTGGACTTCTCTAAAGCATGATGCAAATGTAATAATGGGTGGTGCCAGTGCAATGACTTCGTTGTTTGCAGCAGTGTTCCAGTTCCTGGGTGATAACTGTCAGTGCTTGTATTGCTCTGGCAAAAGAGCAGAATAAATTTTGAAATCTGTCCTGTAGTGTAACTGAGAGTTGTCAAATTTTGGGAGAAAGCCAGTTAGGATAATTACATTTCTTATATGCTATTCTTTCCATTATGCTTCAGTCTGTTATAATTGAGAGATGCTGAGAGCCTATCAGAGGCTGTGTTCTGTTAGGCTATACCTTAACATTTTATAAAATAAAAGGTAATTCAAGGTCACTTGAACTGTAGTGACAAGCTTGTGCGTGTTCCCTAGCTACTATTTAATTTATATTAAAAACAATCATAACTTTAACCTTCTTAACAAGGAGCTATATTAGTCATAATTTATGATTCTGTTTTGAGAAGGTGAAGAAGCAGCTGAAATCCAAATAAATTTGCAGGTTTTTTTCCTGTTTATCTCAAAATATGTTTTTTATTTCTGTAATGTGAATTTCTTTTCTGTAGTGTACTTGTGTGTGTCTAGGAAGAATGCAGGTTTTTTCTTGAAGCTTTCCTCTCAGAACCTTATTCTCAAAGGCACTGCTAGAACCTCTAGGAGAAATCGGTAGAAACAAGTTTCCAAGTATTGCACCTGTTTTACTTAGAAAGCAAGTTAGCTTAAGTTAAGTTTACTTAGAAAGCAAGTTAGCTTAGCTCAATCAACACAATCCTGTCTTTCTCTTAAGGAAGAAATGTGGTTTTATGATTCGATTCCATGTCCTTGTGCACTTCATAGTAAGGCAATGTGTACTTTTCATAGCAGCTGGTATAGGAACATTGAAAAAGGTACAGGAAGGGGCAACAATGACAATCAAACATATAAAATACATGCTGTACGTATATGACAGAACTTTATAAAACTTTTAAGTGGCACAAAGAATAGTGTAGTGACTTGTCAGTCTTTACCACTGTAAGAATTGAGACATATCAGATGAAGCTCTAAGGTAACAGGTTTAAGGAAAACAAGGGAAGAATACTTTTCCAAACAGCACCAAGTTAAGCCATGGCACTGCTTGTAGGGTATTGTGGATGCTAGTATGTCCCTGGATTCAAAGAGTAATTAAATAAATTCATAGAAGAAAAATGTATCCAGGGCAATTAGGGAGGAACATGTGACTTCTAGTTCAGGAAGTTCCTCAGCCACAAATTTCTTGGAGGTTGGGAGAATATTTTTGAGACTGTATCACTGTATGCTTGGCCTGTTCCTTTACTCTGCTGTTGGAAACAAAAAGGTGCACTGGATTGATAGTTATAGCTTGACTCAGTATAGGTGTTCTTATGTTCTTAACTGAAGGCAGACTAAATTGTTCTTTAGAATCCAAGACAGTCTTTTAGGAGGAGCTCAAAGGTCTTCCTTGGAATCCTTCTAGAATTTGCCCAGTATTGGGGGAAAAAAAAATGTTTTCCTTTGTTTATTAACATTGAATGTGTTCTCTTCAAAAATTAAAAAGGGTGAAGAAAATTTTAAAGGTGGATTTGGAAAATAGTGATTCTTCTCTGTCCTACGTATCAGGGAGAAAGCAAAGATCAGTAGGCTGCCCAAGATCAGTGTAGAAACTCTCTAAGAGAGTTCTTACAAAGAGATCCAAGACAACTCCAGAGAACCTCACTGGTAATGGTGGAACACAACGTTTTTCATTGCGCCTTGCTTCTCCTTTAGCTATGATACTACTTTCCCACATCTTACAGAGCACATACAAAGGCTTAACTAGAGTCCTATTAATTTTGAACTGAGTCAATGCCACCTTCCTCCCAAAGCAGCCAAGAAAAAAAAATATTATTGCTCTCAGTGAATCTGAAGTCAGAAGATACATAAGGGAATTGTGTAGAAGCTACAACACGTACTTTTCTTCCATAAGCCGTTTTCCTGCACCATCCCAGCTGCTGGAAAAGTACACTTCCTGGGATTTGTGTATGCATGCACATTCTGGTTAGATCACTTGTTTTCAGTGGCATTGATCAACTTTTTATTTCATATCAGCAGTTTCTTTCTCAACCAACAACAGGAAGTTCAAGATAAAGTGATTCAAGTCTACTTTCTGTGCAGGTTCTCTCCCCTCCCTTCAAAAAATCTTTAGGAGAAGGTCTTAAGATCACTATTGTTTCCTTTAAAAAATATGACCCGAGAATTATCTGCTTGCAGTGTCTCTTTTAAGTAAACTTGCTTCTGCTTGGGCACTTTCATCTTCACTGTTTTAGCTCAAAGTTTCCAAAAGTATGTTGCTCACAATAGTCTAATTTAGATAGTATAGTCTGAAAACCTCTTATGGGATACATTCATCTTCATTCTCCAAGCAAAATATTGGTAGATGATGCTTTGAGCAAGATACTTTACACAATGATTAACATTCTCAGGAGCTTGCTATGACCTTCTTAGTGGAAGGGCAGAAGCATACTAGCTGAGTCTGGGTTCCTGCCAAACTGTTTTAGAGAATAAAATCACGTAGACTAGATAAAGGTGCATCAATCTCAACCCTGAGTGCCTGTGCTCAATACAGAGGAAATTAAGGAATGGGAAACTACATAAAGTATATTTTAAATCAGTTTTTTTATACAGTGACTAATAAGATGCTGTTCTTTGAGTTGGTGTATGCAAGAGAGTTGTTTGTGGTGGTTTTTTTTAAACTGGGCAGTTGTATTTTTACTTAAATAAAAATTTCAAATTAACATCTAATACTTTCAGATATTTTTATAAGCTCCTTGAAAAGTAGCAATACCTCTGTCCTCCTGTAGACTGGTTTTAAAAATAAACCGATGGAGTGATGCACAGTTCCTTGCTTAGCTATTCTATTTTGGCTATTGTGAATTGAGATGTAACACGTTGTCTTAGATATTTTGATGCCAAAGGAGTTGTGCTGTTTGAAACAGGTGAATTCTGCTTCACAGGGAGTGAGAACTATATCCTTTTTATAAAAGAAGTAAATGCTTTTGTTCTTCTTTTTTCCCATCAGAACTCAGTGTTGTTAAGTTTATTAATTTAATATACTTGGTTCTTGCAATCTTTCCTACCTTGTTTGCAAACAACTTTGAGATGGTCACTCTGCCTGTTCTATAGAGCAGGTGCTGCAAGTGATGATTTTCATGTAAGCTAATGTACTGCAGGATAATCATATTTCAAGAGGGAGCTAGAGAGCTATGAAATAGTAAGCCCTCGGTTTCTGTCTCAGGAACTGTCTCTAACCCTCTGTTTTTCAGATGAATAAAAAGAATCTGTAAGTGCTTTGCTCATTTCAACTTTGTTTTTCAGGTGTCTATTGATGGAAATGACAGTGTTAGTGGCACAGGGATGATAGGTGAAAATGAACAAGATAAAAAAATGCAGGTATGTAGCCCAATAAATATATGTTTCTTCTGTGTTCTTCTGCCCAGCACTATCTGTTAGAAGTCCTATGTAGTCATGAACTAGCATCTGCTCCTACTTTTCAGGAATTTTAAATGTCAAACCTACACAGATTTCTCACTTTGTACAAGATATTTTCACAGGATTTTAAAGAGATCTTCTAGTACTTACTGTTTTCTGATTTATTTTTTTTCCTGTTAAAAGGTAATTAAAAATTATGTTGCATTTCTAAGATTTTTCTAGCTGACCTGAGTATTTCACCGATAAGGGTGTAAATATTCCTGAAGTTCTTTTCCAGAGAATGAACTGTCTTTTTATACTCCTTAAAATAGAATAAATGGTGACACAATTAATGAATCACTTTCTTCTTGAGAGACATATCCAGGCAAATGCTCAGAACTGTTCTGTGGTGACTTATTTTGATTCCACTTGTGCTCTTCAGAGTCCCGGACTTTCATTGCAGGTTTTGTAGGCAATCAGTAGCTAAGAGTGAATACTTAAAGAAGCAGAAAAATACTTCCACTTATTTTTCTCTATGCATGTTGTTAATATGTAGGAATATAAAAACCTTTTCAATTAGAAAATAGTGAAAGTTCAAAGGGCAGTGGAAAATACAGGTGCAAGTTACCAAGTTTCAAGACTGTTTTTTTTACCCGAGATCCATAAAATGACGTAAGTGACAAAACCAAGCTTGGAAAAGTCATTGCAGTGTGAAAGGTGAGGTCGGAGAAGCCCTAGTTTTCCTTTTTATTTAATTTAAGAAATAATGAATTAGACATGGAGGAAAAACATCTTCCTAGTAAAATACAGTATCTCTGAAAGAAAAAATTATAGACTCACCTCTGACAATTACTTCAAAATTCTGTTCTTAATTTTTTAAAAGCTAGGTCCAAAAATATTTACACTGTACTGTTGCCTGCATGGCATGACTATGAAGGGAGAATAGCTAATACATGTGTTATTTATGGTATTGGAATATATTCCATAACATGAAATTTAAAAATGTAGAAGTTTTGCAGACTTCTAGGCTGGAATAAGGACACAGCTCCAAAAAAGTCCAAAATTCAGGGAAGAGCATTATAACAGGGCATGTGAAATCCAGGAGGTTTCCGGAGTTCAGGGATGGCAGCTGCCAATCTAAAGTTAGGTTATTGAGCAGCTAGCAAGGTGAGACACTTTTGCTGGACCTCATACATGCCAAGAATCAGTTGGGAATGTGAAGGTAGCCTTTAGGAGTGTCCATACTTAAGAGATACTCAGGACCCATCTCAATACTGCTGTGAGCAATCTTCTGCAGCTGACCCTGCACTGAACAGAGGATATTAGACTAGAAGATCTCCAGATTACTTTGTATACTGTTGTATCTAAATGTTTACATTTAGACTTCTGCCTCTTACTACAATTGGAATGAATGTTTCTTGTATATTAGTGTATGAAGAAGCCTTTAAAAGGGGTTTAAGTTCCATCCCAAAACTATTCTATTTTCCTGTTGTGTCATACCAGAAATGAGAGTAGAACCTGGCTTAAATTACTCCAGTTAATGTGATCAAAACACATGCATCACTGACAAAGTAGAAAATGTATTCCTTCATTTTCAAGAAGTGCTCATTATAAATGCATTTGATGGTTGTTTGGCCTTTGCATGAACTTGTCTTTGAAGGTGGTCTGATTTATGGCTAATCTCCCTTAGGAATGGATCCAGTGCCTTAGATGTAGTCTAAGCCTCTTCTGACTACTAATTTGGTCATCTTACCACTGGGCTTACAGCTCAAATTATTTTGTCTTTTGTTCAGATTTGACTAATTAAAGCATGCATTGAAATTTGATAGCTATAAGCAAATGTTTTACAGTTTCCCTCTTTTGTCAGAACTTACTTTTTAATTACTTATTTTTAGTTCATTAGGGACTAAGAGGTACATGGCATAGCTAAAAGAGGCAAAAGAAACCTCTCAAGAGTCAGCTGTGGCTTGATAGCCAAATAAAGCATGTGACTTTTATGATCTGTTGTGGTAGTGGTTTTTAATTTTTTTTCTCTCTTAACTTAAGATTGTCTTGCAAGGACACGGAACAAGAATGACTGCGAAATCTCAGCAGAGTGGAGAGAAAGCCTTTCGCTGTGATTATGATGGCTGTGGAAAACTGTACACAACAGCTCACCATCTTAAGGTGATGAGATGTAAAATCAGTGTTGTTACTTTGCAGGCGTGATTTTTTTTTTAATGGATAATTTTGCTACTTTTAGCCACATCAACAGAGAGCCAGTTGTTTTGGCAAGTGTTCATTGGATTGATTGTACAATAATTGGTTATCCAAGGTGCTCAGCTCATTTTGCATAGTGCTCTGGGTGGATGCTGGTGTGGGATCGTGTTAGGCTCCTACATTGCAAGAGTGTAAGAAATCTCTTGTTGAGATAGTTTCTACCAGTAGTGTCACAGAAATTCTGAAATCCATTGTTCACTTTGTCTACTTTATGTGTATGCATGATCATTCAAAAAATACCATTTTTGAAAGATTTTACCATCATGAAAGGGTAACATTTCAAATCAATCCAGCATTCAAAGAGAAACACTGGAACATCTTTGCTTTGCAGTTTGCAACTCCTTAATTCTCCTCCTTTTTTAAATTGAGTAAAAGAATTACCTATGCAGCAAGAGAGTTGAGCTGTTGACATTCTCACTTAGAGATAATCACTTGCCGATGAGGTAGACTGCTTGTTTCTAATAATGCACTCTGGAGTCAGTGAGTAAATGACTCTATGGATCATGTGGTAAAATGGTGTCCTTGCTGTAGAGTTTCATGCAATATAAGAGGATTGTTAGAAGTGCTCAGTGAAGTCAAAAAATCAGATAGAGGCTCTGTGGGCATGTTTGCATACTGGTTTTAATGTGGTTGCACAATGGCAACTGTGTGTGTATTTACAGATAAGCTTTTTGCAAAACTGACTGACAGGATCAGGCTACACCCTGGAAAGAGACATCTTTAGTTTTAGGAATAGCATCGTTACCATATTTATTGTCTTCTTTTTACATCAGTAATAAAATAATTGAATCTTAAGAGAAACAAAATGTGTTGCCTTTGAGAATGAACTTCTGTGCTGAAGCAATCAAACGCAACGCTTCATTAAGTCATAGTATTGTATGTCTTTGACAGGTACATGAAAGGTCACACACAGGAGATAGACCATATCAGTGTGAACATCCTGGATGTGGCAAAGCCTTTGCAACAGGTAATCTGTTGTAGACTAGCCCCTCCTGCTTGCTAGAGTTTGTCACTGTATAAAAGAAGTCTTTAATATTGCCTTTTTTAAACTGTGAAGTAAAGAACTTGGTTGGGAGAACTGAAAAAAAGTAATTAACTAGCCATTCAGCTAATGTAGCAGAAGATTTAACTCTGCTGAAATAGGAATGAGGTGAAACGCTTGACAGTCTCCCTTACTCTTCACCTGTCATGCTTCAGTCAGATTTTGTTGAGAAAATAGCCCTTTCTTAGCATGCAACTAATAGTATAAGTTAAATGAGGTGATAATAAGATTAACTTGTTGGGTAGAGGTAAGTACCTGATCTTCTGTTCCTGGATTGGATCATAAAAATGAGTTTATTTTAGATGTAAGAATGAATTAATGCTCAGCTTGGTAGACATGCATTGTGTTTTTAAAAACATCAAGAACGGGATTTTCAGCTCTTTTGGGGAGAACACACTGTGAAACCAAAGCAGGTGTCATCTTCTGTGACTGTTACTTTATTTTGTAGAAATTTACATTACTTGCAGACACAAAATTCATTTTCTAAAATGTCTGTTTCAGAGTTCATTAGTCATGATCTTTTCAGGGAAGTGCAGAAAGGAAAATCTTGGTAAAATACTGTTTGCAAAACAATTTACACAGAGCCTGCTGCAATGCTTGTTTTAGACTAGTAGAGTTTTTGATGATGATGAGTTCATAAAAGTAATCTTAAAGGGTATGAGTGTTCATGATGCTATCAGTTGGCACCTATATATGTGAATGTTAGTAATATGGTTTAAAATTATTAGAGCCTGCGTAGCAGTAGGGCTTTTGCTGCTGACTTTGTTAACGGTACTGATTTTTCTTTGAGCAAATACTGTCATTTTGATGACAGTAGCAGTAAAAGATAAACCATAGATGGAATACCGGGCATATGGCTTCCTCAGGAAACAGAATAAATACTTGTCCACATTATAATCGCTACAGCTTATCCTTTTGAAGAGAAGGAGAAGCATTGTGGAAGTGTAATTTCTTCATAAATGAAGGATGAAGGAATTTGTAAACTGTACCTAGAGTTCTGCTGCTCTGTATGGTAGAGTGAAGAGCTAAAAAGCAAATTCTACTCATCCTCTGATTGGAATGGAAGGCACAGCTTTTGCTGGTGATGGTTTATGAGTATCCTAATTTTATGTTTATAACATCTTTTCTGATCCTCAGGATACGGGTTAAAAAGTCATGTCCGAACACACACTGGTGAAAAGCCTTATCGGTGCACAGAAGAAAATTGCACTAAATCATTCAAGACTTCAGGAGACCTGCAGAAACATATCCGAACCCACACAGGTACCATTGATACACTTTGTTGTTGTTAATTCACTGAGGTGAATTTTTTCCCTCTTTGATCATTCTGTGACATTATACTTAAATCAGCCTGTGTATATTCTCTTTCTGAAGCCCAGGGAGCTCAACAGCATTTTCAGCATGATAAGCATTTCCTGCAATGCCAGAATGCTTTTTTTTTTTTTTTTTTTGGAAGAAGTGCTTAAGCATTTGCATTGCTGTTGCAAATGCACTAACTTTTAGCAATGCAATGCATCACTTAACATTGTTGCTGAGTCACTTGGTGACTTTCCAGTTTCAGTTGTGGCTGTAACAGAGCAGGGAACTTTTCCTCAATATGTCTCACCTTTTAGACATGACATCAGCGTTCTTAAGTTTCAGTGCTTTGTGAAGCTGGCGTACAATTTATCTTAAAGGACTGTATTTCTGAGTTTGTTGTTGCCCTGATTTCCCTTCTCTTCTTGCAGCAGAAAAATGGACAAAAATGTCATAGAAAACTGTTACTAAAACTTTCAAATGCATAAAAAATAAAACGTTATCTTTTGTCTAAAAAAATACATTTGAAAGGCAAAACCCAAAAATTCTAGACAGCATACACTGCACTCAGCAGAACTCAATGCATGGACACATGACTAAACAAGTTCACACAATGTCTCCTTTGCTCCTGAGGCCTCCAAGGAAAAAAAACCTTAAATGTAGCAAGAATAATCTGTCACTTACTAACCTATTCCTTTAAGTATGTTTACTTGCCTGCTAGAACACTGCCAAGTTTTTCCACTGAACTTTCTGAATCTTAGAGAATAAAAAAGTAAGAAGAACAGAAGAAATAAGAGGTTTTCAGATTAAAAAGTACAGTGCAGGGGAGGAAATGAAAGTAGGCAATAAAAACTATAAAACATAAGATTATGTGGAGAGAATTCCACTTCCTTGGACTCTCATATTGAAAGAGAATCTGTTGGGATTAGTGCTATCTTGATGTTAAAAACTGTTCATCTGGATGAAGACCTACAGGCGTCATCTGTTTTCAGCTCTAGAAGAGCACTGTTTGATACCGGGTGCTGTAGACTTTCCTGCTCTGGCAGGGGGGTTGGACTAGATGATCTTTCAAGGTCCCTTCCAACTCTTGACATTCTGTGATTCTCTGATGTTATGTAGTACATGAGGTACAGACTATGAACTGAAAAATTTCTGTAGTATGGACAACAACTTGTTTAGCCGTAGCCCGTTTTCTTTATGGCCCCAGAAGTTGTGTGGTAATTTAATTGCTTTAATTTAGCAGTTGAGACAAAATACATGAGCCAGCCCTATGTAACCATTTACTCATGTGAATAATATTACTAATACAGTCATAGACTCCCAGCAGTCCAGGGAGTGGAGCTCTGGAATGTCTTTTTTTAGAATGAGTAGTTGCAGAAAGTCAAAGAATGAGAAGAAAATCGCACTGAGTCCTTTGTGCAGATATATGGCGTAGTGTGTACTCGTACCCAATGCAAGCTGCAGGAGTGCACCCAATGGATGCAAGTCTGGGTTCTGCCCACTCTCTTCCATGGCTCTGAAGTGCAGGGTTGGCGCTTTCTTCATTTTCTACCTGTTCTAGGCAGAAGTGATTTTTACGTCTCTTCTGTTGTAGTTCAGTCTCACTTTCTGTTGCCATCAAATGCTTGCCTTGGGTTCCTCCATGTCTTCTGTAGACGTACTGTTCTGGTATCAGAAAAGCTTATGTGGATGGTTCCTCATAGCTGCTGTGGGGTAGAGCCTGAAGGCTTCGGATTTGCTCTTGTTTTTTCTTTTCTTTTTTTTGTCCCCACTCACCTGGAAACAAGTCGCTGTACATTAGAAACTTAAAGGCTGGCTTCTACAACCTGTCAGATGACATTCTTGCAGGCATTCTTCAAAAGCAATCTCTTTTGATTTCTAATGGAGGGTCCGTTGCTGGGCAGGGCTGACTGTGCAACTCTACTCCTTTCAGGCATGGTTTGAGGTCCTGTGCTGAAGCCAGGATTAGGGGAGCCATGGTAACACAACACTGAGGCAAGTAGTTTAGTACACACACACTGCCTTGGCAGGAAGCTGAAAAACCTTCCCAAAACAGCTGCCCTAAGGACTGAATTATAGTTTCCTCTGCCAAGGAGCTAACTCCTTTGGAGTTTCATGGTATTAATGGCTCTGTCAGGACTCTGTTTTTATTTCTGTATCTAAGTACCTAATACTGTATCTGCAGCGTTAATCTGTCCTCCCTCACTCTGATTCTTCTCCTTGGTAAGCAGTGTGGTGGGTGGAATGTAGTGTGAAATTACAACAGGACAGAAGGTCAGGTGGCTTGTGCTTCCCCAACGTTAACCTCCTTTACTCTTCCCCTTTTGTATGCTTTGATATATCTGAAGGGTTGGGGTACTGGGGTGTTGTAGAGGGATTGTCCTCACGGTGAAATATTTTGATGCAATGATGTAAATTATTGTGCTTAAATTAACATTACGTAATTAAACTTATTTTTAAAAGAATCTCTATTTGTGACTGCTTTGGCTTTGGAGTTTGAAACTTGAGTTTCAGGGCTGGCTCTTTTTAAAAAGTTGGTTCTTTTCATATAAGGTTAAGTGCTTTCTATGACTTTCACTAATCCATTTGTATCTTGGTTATAAGTTAAATCATGATGGTATTTTTCATTTTATAGATTAATAATTGCAAAATGTACAAATGATATATGATACACTTGTTTTGGATGATGTATGTATGAATTGGGTGCTTGTTAAATACATGTTAGAATATGGACAATGTGGAAGTTTATCCAAGTAAATGAGTCTGGTTTATACATCATAAAGTACTAATCTAAATGCTTCATAATTTAGCTTACACATTGTATGATTTTCCTGAATTTTACCAATTTTGGCTAAACAGTCAAATACTCCACAGTGGTATGCTCATGGTATTTCTGACTAAGTGTCTCAAATAGAGAATTAGATCATGTTAGAGTCCTACATTCAATCTAAATGGAACCTAGGATTTTTGTTTTTATAACTTTTGCATGTGTACACTTTTTTTTTCAGGTGAAAGGCCCTTTAAGTGTCCATTTGAAGGATGTGGCAGGTCATTCACAACATCTAATATTAGAAAGGTTCACATCAGGACACATACAGGCGAAAGGCCTTATTACTGTACAGAGCCAGGATGTGGGAGAGCTTTTGCCAGTGCAACTAATTATAAGAATCATGTGAGAATACACACAGGTATGTGAGTGATGTTTTATATTTTGAAGTGGAATCTGCTTGGGAGAGGCCGTCTGTCATTCTCCTTGTGAATGCTGTTTTGGTGCAGAGTAATTGGGTATGGTCATGTTTATATGACCTGGCTTGGTACTTTTGTTTGGGCCTTTTCTCCCCTCAGCTGAGTATAGTTGAGCGTTAGGCTTCCCACCTTGCAGTCAAGGCAGAATAATTTTGATTTTCTTACAAAGTTCTTTAAAATGATCACAAAGCCTTGTCTTCAAGGGACATGGGGCTAAATCCTTAATATGATTCTGGGGCTTGCCTCTGTTGTGAGCTGTTTCTTAAATAAATGACAGTAAGAAACAAGCCCAAGCTTGATTTTGGCACACTGTTGCGAGTCACCCTTTCACCTCAGCTGTATTTGCCTTGCTGCTGGAGCCATGGTCAAAACCTTATTTGTGTTGAGGTAGGTGCAAATACTTATCCAACTTGATTGGCAGGGTTAGGCAGCTGAAATAATCAGCACAAATCTGAAAGTTCTAAAATTTGAAAGCCAGTGATAGCCAAATCATCTTTGTAGCTTTAGATATTTTATAGAAGCAGAGCGGTTTCATAGAGGTACATCTTGTATCTCAGATTATCTTTTTAGTTTCTAATATAATTTGAACATTTATTTCATTGATTTTTAAATGAATATTTTTTTATATTAGACCATAATTATTGAAACATGCTTCCTTCCTTCTTCAGAGTTTAAAGACCCAAAAGTGAAATTGTACTAGTGCATCAACATACCTCATCACTGAGGAAAAGTGTGGGGCTACCAGTAATAAAAGAACAAAATTCTTAATATGGTGCCAAACTGACATTGCATCTTTCAGCTTGTATCCTTCTGTCTTCATCAGAAGGATGTTTTAGATGGAATGAGGAGGGAGAAAATATAGCCTAACTTTCAGTAAACAGGCAGTAGTTTAAAAAAAAAAAAAAAGCAGAAAAACCCCCCAACTAAACAAAACACACACACACACAAAACCCAAAACAAAAAACAAACCAAACAACCCACACAGACAAGAGTGAGAGAGGCTGCATTGGTAAACTTTGTGAGCTTAAATTTCACTCTTGCTTTTGAAATTAAACTATGGTTGGTGATGATGGTGTCTCATGAAATATTTGTTGACAATTTTTTATGCACATTCTGGATAAAATTTTCTTTATCCTTTTGTTTTTCCATACAGGGGAGAAGCCTTATGTCTGTACAGTTCCTGGTTGTGATAAACGTTTTACAGAGTACTCCAGCTTATATAAACATCATGTTGTACACACTCATTCCAAACCCTATAACTGTAATCACTGTGGGAAAACGTACAAGCAGATTTCCACACTTGCTATGCACAAACGGACAGCACACAATGACACAGAGCCCATTGAAGAAGAACAAGAGGCGTTTTTTGAGCCACCTCCAGGTTAGAGTTTCAGCCTTTTAATGTCTTCTCGTAAAAAAA
>VWZX01010273.1:1555154-1571750 GCA_013399015.1 Galbula dea
AAAAAAAAAGAGATGGATAATATTTTGATGGGTTTTTTTATAACCAAGGAAATGAAAGCATTGATAAAAATCTGAAGTACTTACTAAAGTTATTCAACTTCTTTGTAGGACACTTTAGTGTCATAGGCAACTTGTAACCAGAAACTGAGGGAGTAATTGACCAGATCATAAAATCGTTTATAGAACTGGGGATGAGAGAAATTTGAGTTGCAGTCTCAACAAACCTGCTATACACTTGAATGTGGGAAGGGACCTGTGAGAGCCTTTATGTTTGCAATCTGGATTTTTCTTAGGGGTTTGGTTTTTTTTTTTTCTAAGATACGTGTACCACTGTGGCTGGTAACAGTATTTTGTGCAGGAATAAAGGCACTGCCTTGAGAAAAGGAAAAATCTGTCTTTGTAGCACCCTGTTACTGTGCTGGTTTTGCTATGGTTAATAGCAGTTTCTGTAGACTGTCCTAGGGCAAAGATGAAAATGAACTTGGGTGCTGCAGTACTCACTCCTTAGAATGTGTTTTTCATGGTATCATGAGTGTTGAATCCTGTGACTATAAAAGATCAACCTGGAGGAAGTACTGTGATAGGACAAAGATCACTTGTCAAATTGCGATTTTTAGATATGTTTGAAGATGGGAAATAGAGATGCAAACTACTTTGGTCAGAAAAGTTGTTTTACTACATGTGTGGGAAACTGCACTGAATGTGCCTCAAGCAAGTTTGCTGTCATAGAATCACAGAATTATCAGAGTTGGAAGGGACCTCAAAGATCATCCAGTTCCAACCCCCCTGCCTGGCAGGGACATCATCCACTAGATCAGGTTACCCAGGGCCCCATCAAGCCTTGTCTTAAAAGCTTCCAGGGATGAGGCTTCCACAACCTCTCTGGGCAACCTGTTCCACTGCCTAACTACCCTCACAGTGAAGAACTTCTTCCTAATATCCAGCCTAAATCTACCCTCCTCTAGCTTACACCTATTTCCCCTGGTTCTATCACTGCCTGACCTCCTAAAAAGTCCCTTGCCAGCTTTCTTGTAGGCCCCCTTCAAATACTGGAAGGCTACAATAAGGTCCCCTCAGAGCCTTCTCCTCTGCAGACTTAGCTAGTTCCTTCTTTTGAGGGAATGTTAAGATTCATTTGCTGAGGTTAAACATTTATTAAGACAATGAGCTCACTTAAGTCTTCACACAAAGGCATCACTGTGTTCTTCTATAAGCTTGTTAATTAATAACATTTTAAAAGCTGACAGTTGTGTTTGCATGGAGCCTTGTGTATGGAGAGGTTAACATTTAATGAATGAATTAGAAGTGTTTGTCACCATTTAATATTTACATATAAACTAACTTTGTATTTTCTTTTAATGCATAGTATTCGTGTGTTAAAGCTCAGCGCTAAAAGACTATACCCAATGTTCCAAAAACAACAGACTTTCTGACTTGGTTTTGGTGTCTTCCCTTTTGTTTTTCTAATCTTTCCATTCAAATTTTAAAATTAAACATTTGAGTGTTTAAAACCTTGAAACCAGCCTGGCACTTAATCCTTGTTATTTGTTTTCCTGACAGCATTTAGAGTATGCAAACTAACCACTTGCCTTCTTTCTATCAAATAGGTCAAGGTGAAGATGTTCTCAAAGGCTCCCAGATAACCTATGTGACAGGTGTAGAGGGAGACGATGTAATTTCTGCACAAGTTGCTACAGTTACTCAGTCAGGATTAGGTCAGCAAGTAGCACTAATATCCCAGGATGGAACCCAACATGTGAGTAACCACAGTGTTAAATGTTGAGAAAAATATGTTGAGAATTGAGGCAACTTTTTGCAGATTCTCCACATGCTTTCTAAAATCCATTAGGATTATTGATAAATGTGTATGTGGGTTTCTTAAGGAAAGACACTTCTTTGGAGATGGGTCAGGATGTGTTTAGGGTTGGGCCTCCTCTAGAATACCTAAATGAAAGCATGTTTTGACATCTGAAACTGTATTAACACAAACCTAGGTTTTTTTGCTACCCTTGTTAACTTTGTCACTTTTAAAGTAGGCACAGGCTATTTTAACAATAGTTACATATGCAGTGTAGTGTCTGAAGTTTCTCTGTATTCCCTGGTTGTTTGATTAAGATGAAATAATCTTTGCTGTTGTCTTGTGTGCATACACTTTTGTTTTGAAGGAGGGGAAGGAAATCTTTCCAGTCTAGGTGCTTGCTTTACAAGCTCTGTGGTAGTGTGTGGTTCTAACAGTTTCTAACAGAAGAAGATAAGGAGTTCTTTGATACTACGTCCACTTGGAAACTCCTATGTTGTTTGTTTGGTTTTTGTTAAGGATTCCTAGTTTGTATTTTTTAAGCATTTAATAAGAAATTTCATTTGGAGGGGATTTCAACACTTTTTTTGTTTAGGTATGGCAATATACTGAAGGCATATAGGGAAAAGTGTGTATCTCAGCTGGAAAGGTAGCTGAAATGCCAGTAGCGTATGAAAAATACCTTCTAAATTCAAATGAGAAATGAAATATTAAACGAGGCTGTTATATTGCCAACCCTGAACACTGCAGCAGTGCTAAGGAACTGGCATTTCTATACTCTAAAATGAAGGCCTGTAGAAACTTTGTCATGGAGTTTTTGCATTTATTTAAATTATCCTTCATCTTGTCTTTAGTTTGGGGATGTTTTATTACCTTGTAAGTCAGACATCAAATCGTTTATCTGATGCCCTAATGCATTTATACTGGAGACATCAGTAATTTATATAATTAATTTTTAATAGATTGTTTATTTGTGGTTTAAACTCTAAGCCCTTAGAGGCTCTTCAGTATTTCCATTAAGATAATAGTATGTCGGGTGGTACTACTTTGAGTCACATTGTCCATTATTTAAGACACGTGTATAGATAATCTATCAGGCAGTTATTTGGAATGAGATCTGATTATCATGGAGTTGTAGACTCTGGAGGCAAGTGTGCATTCTTTTTCTTACTACTGAGATCAATTTTATTTCTGTAAACAGATAAGTGTGTCTGGAATGTCATGGAATATTAAATCTCAGTCAGTAAGATGAATGCATTGAGGGCTCTTTGTCCAAGACGAGGCCTTGGCCCAAAGAGTGACAGTGATTCTCAAGAAATGTATGAGTGTGCCAATGAAGAAGTGAAATAATAGCTACTAGATCTTTTGGCCAGTATGTTACATGTAAACATGGCTTAAAATATTTTTTCTGCTAGTTGTGAACAAGTTGCCTCTTTGTTCTGGATTGCTACATGTTTTGTTTTTAATGAAGAAATTGAACTAGCAGGAGTGTTCCTGATGAAGTGACTGGCAGGAATTGATTTGATAAATGCTGTTAAACTTAAGTGCATATCACTGGCTTTTTTCAAACCTTACTTAATATGTTATGTTGCCAAAACTGAGACTCAAGTATGACTAGAGCAGCAATTAAAACTTCCTTTTTTTTAACCTTACGAATTATTTTGTGTTTCAGGTCAACATATCCCAGGCAGATATGCAGGCCATTGGCAATACTATCACTATGGTAACACAAGATGGCACCACCATCACAGTCCCTGCCCATGATGCTGTCATCTCTTCTGCAGGAACACATTCCGTAGCAATGGTTACTGCAGAAGGCACTGAAGGACAGCAGGTAAGATATTATCCTGCATATGTATGTAATCTTCCTGTGTAGGGTGATATAAAATAGGCACATAAGCCATCACAGTTCTGTCTTTCACGTAGGTTTATCTAAGTAAAGCAGTTTTCAACACCTGGCCATGGCATTCCCATCATAAGTGTATGATGTGTTTTACTCCAGTGCTATACATCAACATATGGCAGAATGTTTTATAAACAGTAATTGGGAACTAAAAAAAAAATTCTGAGGTTCCATTCTGGTAATTCATTTAGGTATATGTAAAATAAGACCTAGAAGTGCTAAGTGTTTTCCCCAAAGTCACGTAGTAAGTAAAGTGACACAGCTAAGAATAGAATCCAGTATGAACTTTATCACTTAATATTATGGGACTGTAATTTATTTGGGAGAGAGGAAACGTTTCTGTAAGTATATGTTTGCAGTTTTGTTGTTAATATACAAATACAGTAAATTTTTAGTAGAAATACAGTGATACACTTTTTAATCTTTAAGTTAAAATGCATTCCACTGCTCTAAAAATGCACCACCTGAAAATGAAACAGATAATTACTAATCACTGTGCTCTGTTTATGTAAATAATCCCAGGCTTATAGGCATATTTGTTTAACTTCTTAGCAGTTCTGAAGATATTTGTATTTTGAGAACACAGTGATGGCAACTTTTCTTAAAAGCAATTATCATTTGCAAAATAAAATTATGCTTGCGAGCAATCACAGCTTGAGTTTAACTTTGAAGATAACCATTGCATATGGTCAGTAACAGATCTGTCATCCAGTTGATTCTCTTCTGTTGGTCTTGAAGGTTGCTATTGTGGCTCAAGACTTAGCAGCATTTCACAGTGCCTCATCAGAAATGGGTCATCAGCAACATGGGCACCATTTAGTGACTACAGAAACTAGACCTGTTACGTTGTTGGCTACATCCAATGGAACACAAATTGCAGTACAGGTAAGACTGTATTGATGGTGTCTGAGTGTTTCCTAGTTGACCTAGAAGCTACTAGTCACATAACAACATGATTCAAATAAGTTTTCTATCCACTGGGAATGTAATGAAGCCACTTTCGTATTCTAATTTGCTGTGGAATTGGGACGCAGCACTTTGTGGGTTTGATCCTCTTTTTGTCTGGGTATCACCACAGGCACACATTTTGTTCTAAAGAACATAGAAAAACCCAGGAACTGTATATCTTGAAACAGTACACAATTAGGAGGAGGATAATTTTCATGGATGTGGTACACCCTATGAATTTCAAAAGGACTTGAGTATATGCAACTGTCTTGAGTATGGTTTGCATGATGGGCCTTAGCTGTGACAGATGCCAATATCATCAGTGTGGATAATGCAGAGAGGAGATGCTTAAAAGTGTTTCTAAACAAATCAGTATTAAGCAGTATAAGTTAATATGTGTTCTTGGAAATAGCTTCAGATAGAAAAAGAAATGCCGAAAATGGGTCTCGGAAATTTCATATTCAGGGGGTAAAATATATTTTGCATGTGGAAGTAACAGCAGTTTAAGTCTGGTTCCTTCAAACTGTTCATATTTGAAACTAATATGAGATCAAACCCTTTGAGTCTCGGGATTAATGCTGCAGTCTAAGTGTATGTATGCACGGTACTCTTTTAAGAGCTCAGATTGAATGGAATCTTGTTAATACCCTCAAGCAGAAATGAGTGATTGTTATTATAATAAAATAGAAGAGAGGCAGTTAAAATTTAAAATATTATTGGTTATTGATGGGTTCTAGGTTATTTCTTTTTTGTACTTAGATACTAATAAATGAATCCATTCAGTTCCTAAATACTGATAAAGCCAGTAGTCTGATAGCCAGATAAGTCATAAGAGGTGGTCACGGAGCTCTTCTTAGTTTGAGTGGCTCCAGAATGTTATCCAATGACTGTTAAAACAAGTTACAAATGATATTTAAAACTGTCCCTTTAGGTATCTCCATCTGTCAGATAATATGGTTTTACTTTTAACACTCCCATACATCATCTTCCTGAGCCAGTAGGTAATGGACAGTTCTACATTTTTGTTAGGTCGAGATTGTCTTCAGTGTTGCCATCACTAGATGCACATGCATGGTATATGGTTTATAACAGTCCATGGATTCTTTCCTGAAAGTTGTCTTTATTGTGGGTTGGCTGATGTTGATTCTGACAGTGCTAGCTCGCTACATTGATGGTAGTTGCAACTGCAAGATAATTTTCTTTCTAAACAAATGTAGAATTGATTAGTGTCATCATGATTGCTTTTTTATATGGTCAGGATTCTGCATTAAGTGTACACTTTTTATATATATTAATGTCATCTGGTGTTCCAAAGAGATGACTTCTGGCAAGAGAGTTGATGTTTGCTTTACCAGTATTAAAATGTAATTCAGCAGCCACTGTGACTTTTTTGAAAGCCTTACCTTAGCTTTATTCTATCTGTGAAGTTGAAATATCGTCTGTTTGTGTCGTGAAATGTTTACCTTACAGTAGTCCTTTGAAGAAACTGTATTTGACAGATACATAGAAACTCAGTTTAATCTGCTATCAGAAGCTATCTTAATTGTCATGCTGATTAGATAGCTGCCAGTGTATATTACCCAGGTGTTACGATACTGATCACACTTACTTGGGATAAAGTCCATATCTAGTTCTTCAGTTTTGTTTTTTTTTTTTAACACATTTGTATCCATGTTCAACATTGTGTATTTATTTATGTGCATGTTTCAGCTTGGAGAACAACAGTCTTTGGAAGAAGCCATTAGAATAGCCTCCAGAATACAACAGGGTGAAACACCAGGGATTGATGATTAACTTCTAAAACTGCCACCAGAACAATAGAGCGAAAGGTATTTTTATTTTCAGTCAACAAAGTTCCATGCCAGCAGCAACCCATAAAAACTTTGAAGTTCCCCACTCATTGATACTGTGTACACATTTTATGCAAGAGCAAAGAACGTTTTGTAAGTTTTGTGTACATAACCCTTGGAATGGACTGACATCATCTACTTCCAACCATTGTATATTCAGGAATATGGAATTGGGATTATAAAGTAAATTGCCTTGTTATCCTTTCATCAGATTTCAGACTGGTCTACAAGCAAGTGAAAAACTGAAAGAGAATTATTGGAATTAATTTTTAATGTTATGTACAAATAATGAAGGCATTACTGAAGATTTCAAATGTTTCAAATACTATTGAAAATCAGGAACCCTTCCAAGTAGTAAAGATGACAGAGCCTTTTAAATTGCATTCCATAAATGGAAAAGTCTTGGATTTTGAGTCTATTGTAAATTTTCATATTTTGATTTGTTTCATACAGTTTATTGACCCCATCTCATTCATTGTAAATACAGACTGTTAATGCTGGAAGTGCTAATTATATTATCTTTAAATTGGATTGTGTACAAAGGAGAAACTGGTTGTTCAATATTAAAGGAAGTAAATCTAATTTTGTTTCTTTACATATTTTACTTGTTACTCTCAAATTATTATGCAATAAAATATAGCAAGATTGTGTTGTCTAGATAGGATGATATTGTCATGTGACGTACTGGTTTAGTTTTTAATGAGACTGAAGTTCACATTATTTATTTACAGCCTTGGGTAAGTTTTTCCAAAGTTTATTTATAAACTTAAAATTTTGACCATATTAATTTTGACCATCATCCACTATAGTGTATAGAGTAATTAGTGTCAATAGTTATTTTAAACATTCTAAAACACTACAGGAACAATTAAAATAGCAGTTAGTCAACCAATTTGAACAAAACAGAATACCCGTTTTCAAGAGGAATGTTTTCAAATGGTGCATTTGCAGTATAAGTACAAGTACTAACAGTCTGTTTTCAACAGTTCTGAGTGCCTGCTTCTACCATTCAGTACCTAGGCTATGCTGATAATCAGTGCTTTTGAAAATCAGGACAGAAATTGCTAGAAAAAAGTGACTAGTTAATGATGAAGTAAGTACAATGCTCCTCTCCACCTATCATTCTGTAAAGGAAAAAGATCTGTTGTAGATATCTGTAACTTATACAGTAAAATGTAACTTTAACCTTTTTTTTATATGAAAAAGTGTCTTTACTTGTCTTGTTAGTAAGCTTGTTAAGCAACTTAACATTTTTTGCTTCATGTAAGATTCAGTGGTTGTCAAGAACACTTCTGAAACTGAAGCCTCACCTTTTACTTTCTCAAGGGAAGGATTAAACATCTTCTGGATGAAGTGTTAATCAAGTAATCATTTTATAAGTATTGTGAGGTACACATTTTACATAAAAAATAAACATCCATAATTACATACCTTGAGGTATTTGACCTCAAAAAGGCCAAGTTTGGATGGAATGAAGCTAATTTATTGTGAATTACTCTTATCAGTGTGGGTTGCAGCCTTTTATGTTTTTCATACAAATGGCTAACTGAAAAGTGCAGTGCAAGAATGCAGTACTGTGGCATAGATGTGGACAAAGTAAAGACAATTCTCTGGATCCGTTACAAAGTAAAATTTGGAAACGCTGAGGTTGTCTGTAACTTTTGTATAGAATTGAGGCTGCTTTTGCTCACTTAGGTCCCAGTTTTCCTGAAGTGTTGTAATTCTTGATATCCCTTGGAGATAAATGTACTATGCAAGGAGGATTAATTGCCTGTCAATTAGATCAGTTTCTTAGTACTTCTCACCTTTTAGAAATTAAAGATGTATCATTTGACATGAACGTTCAAGGGTTTTTTTTCTTAAGTTTCCTTGCTAATATTTTCCGGAACAGGGGCTGGAATGGTGGCTTTGACTTAGCAAGCAAATAAGGTCTGTTCTTACTACATCTTGTTTCCCAGGACATTTTCTGACCACTGTATAAATGTGAGTATTTTTAACTCTTTCATACTAGTTGGTTTGCTGCAAGATATTCAGAACTAGCTCAGTCAGGAAAAGCTGCAGTATTTTTAAAATTCTTTTACTGGTATCTCACCAGATATTCTTGCAAAACTCCCAAGTCAAAGGTTGTGCTTCCATGTTGTGGTAGCTACCCCATAAAGGCAAATATTTACTGAATAAATAAACCAGAGTGATTTGAGACTGCCTGGTGTTTAAAGAGAACCTGAGGTGATTACGTATCTTAGCCATGAGGCTTGTATTCATCATATACTTCAGAGTGGAGAAACTCGGGTGATTTTCCTGCCCTGCTTCCATTCAGCCCGGAGGGGAAGGAGCTGTTTTAGTAAGCTGACGCTGCATGTTGGTGTCAGAAGGACCTGCAGTGGAGATTAGACAGAACAACGTGTTAGATAGGAATAGTGGTGTAAAGGATTTCAAGAGGAAACCAAGAATATGGCAGAAAGGATTGGGCATTTGGCGGTAGAAATTTTAGGTTTTGCTCCTCTTTTTGAAAGTTATATCTCAAAAGGAATGCTTTGGCACACTAGAAGGAAATCATTTTTAAGAGAAGAATCCCATAAAGTAAAGGAACTCAGTATAACCCTTCCTCTTACAGTTTGGTTCCCCCATTTCCATCATTTCCAGTCTCATTTTTTCTCTCAGATTTGAATTCCAGGCCATTGCCAACACCTCCCTTAAAGGAATAAAAAGAAAACCTCTCTAGACTTTGCTCTCAGCTTTTCCCTTTTAAGTGGTTGTCTACAGTTTTTCACCACTGTGGGCTTTGCTTTTCTTAGTGTAGTTCAGTGCCTCTCCTCGTAGTAAAAAGAGAGAGGCAATTATTTTGGGTTCTCCAGGCTGATAACCGATTGTGCCAGGCGCACTATGCATAACAATAGTACAGTTTCTGCCCTGACAAAGCACACATGAATATGCTGGCGCTGGAAGAGTGTTTTTATAAGAGTAAATCGTGAAGCCTGACAACAGAGTTGTAAACAGCCATAATCCCAGATGGTATAGTTAATCTCGGCAAGCAATCAGCTGACTGATACCAGAGATACTCAGCCACAGTGTGGGAGAAAAGGCATGTGGTGTCTGCTTAGCACACAAGAGGAGGACCGAGCTGATAGTCCAGATAAACAAAATGTCTGAGCGTGGAAGGCAGTTGTTCCTGAACTTAACTCTAGTTCCTCACCCTTATAACCTCTCAATTATCTCCAGGAGTCATTTGTTCAAGTGAATGCTCTGGTATAGAAAAAAGCATTTTTCCCTGCTGTTTTATGTGTATTTTGAAATGTAACTTAGGTGTTGCCAGTCATTTGACATTCGTTTGATGTTATTTTTCGGTCTGCTACTAAAGATCACTTGGCCAAAGGAAAATGTAACAATCTAATTAGACCATTACCATTAGCACTAAGTGGTTGACACCTAACCCAATCAGGAATGTGATACTAGACTTTTTCAACCGAGGGCTATATTCAAAGCAGACTTTAATTATCCCAATAAACACATACAAGCTTAGATCAACAAGCAGGCATTTTGTCCTACACAGTCTGCGTATTTACCTCTAATGGAAATGTGACCCCCTTAAGTCCCATCCATTACAGGTTCATAAGCAGTAAGAGATTTTATTTGGATTATTGTGTTTTGTTTAGATTATTTGAAGCATTTTACTCAAAGGAATAGCAAAACATGTACACTTTCAGCTCACAAGTGATTGTGTGGAAATTTTTCTAGAACAAAAAAGTGTCTTATGTTGTCGCAACATGACAATATGCCATACACAGCAATTATTCTGAAGAGTGAGTTCAGACGGATCTGACACACACATATACACAAGACGTGCAGCGAGTGGTCACGTTTAATATAAAGAAAATAAAATAGGCCAAGCAAAAGTACAAGAGTCACAGGTAGAGACTATATACAAAAAGATGGCTAGCACTGTGCTATTGTTAGCAAGTATCTTTTACACTTTTACAGAAAGAATAATGACCAATTAGCAAGTGACACTTACATACACAAATTATACTAACCAATTAAGAAGCAACACTCACTAGTAAAAACAACTACCATAAATAAGGATAAAACAGTGTACTTCAAAGAAATGTGAATGTGATAAGACTGGTGCTGTGTGGTGTGGGCAGGATAAGATGTTAAGGCTATGTGGGGCACCAAAGCCTCTGTGTGCAGCTGCAAGGCTTCTGCTAGGTGACTCCCACCTTCTCTCCCAGGCTATCTAACTGCTTTCTTTTGAAAAACTGACTTCAGCCTTGTCCAGCTTCCCCTCTGCTAGGCCCTAGACCCTACAGCCCACAATAGTATGCCACAACATTATGTTACTGTGAAACCCTCAGCATTTCACCCTTTCCTTTGTTTAAATCCCTCACCAGACTTTAGTTTGACTGGCTGCTGTATTGTTATGTCTCGGGAGTTTTAGATTCTCCATCATGTTACTACTTGATTCTGTAGTATTTGGCTGAGAGGCTTCTGAGCAGGTGAGGCAAAACAGTGAAAAAGTGACTAACATCTGGCAGCTCTGCTGACTTAACAGAAGCTACCATGTAGCTGTAGAAAGTCCCCAGAGAAATGTCAGTGTTCCAAAGCTATATGTCTAGTGGTCTTTTTGCATTGGTGTAAAGCTAATTCAGATTTGAATATAGGTTGTGATGACTGAAAAATCAGAGAGTACATGAATGATTTGTGGGATAGAGAGGATTTTCTGCTTTTTGTTTGTAAATAGATACATTCAAGATAGTAAGGGACAGGCTTTTGAATGTATGTTTGTTCCTGAGGATAATCTTCAGATCTGATCTAAACTAATCTTCAGATCTTCCCTTAAATTCCCACATTTTGATCCCAGAAGCTGCTCTTTACTTTTGGAGGCATTGTAGGAGCTGTCAGATTCTTCATTCTGTTCTCCACCTTGTTCTCTTGCATTTATTATTTACACTTCCTGTGTGAATACATCCTTGAGAAAATGCTTTATCAGTAGACTGGTAGCATGAACTACAGGCATGTCTTTGGACACCAAGTCCACCTTTGACAGAGAATCCATTCAACTCTAGACTTCATAATGAAGACAATGAGGTTGCCAGCTAACACCAGCTTTTAGAGGCACAGCCCCAGATAAAATAATCTTTAATCCGTTCATATTTAAGCTGTCAGTGGCAGGAATAGCACAGATCTGTTCCTGCTCTCCGTTGTCCAGCAACAGCCTTGGCACAGGTGCCTGTAGTGTTTCTAGTTTTCATAAGCAGCCTGTCCTTCTTCCTCTTCTGCATTTTTACTACATTTATCCGTCTTACAATAAAGTGAACTCCTCATAGTTTCATGGCTGTGCTGGCTGATGTAGAATGGGTTTCACCTAGTTCTTGGCAGAACTCTTACAATGTGATCAAAGTGATTTTAGGGGACTGCATTTGAACATGTAATTGCAGGAAATCCTGACAAGGTGGCAGTGTACCTGCTTCTGTGGTAGTTGCCTCCGAAAGCTAAACAAATTGGCCATTGTTCCCTTTCCCATTCATCGTTATTTGGGTTCCTCTGCTACCCACACAAGAAGGAACAACAGTTTCCCTTGAGATTGAAAACTCCTAGTTCAAGCTCCTAGCAGTTTGTGTGCTGCCCCAGATAAGTATTTCTGGTAGAAAAATCTTGAGTGCACCAGACTGATGTACATATAAATATCATATATACCTGTGTATATATATGTATATATACATATATCATGTACATATTATTACATAAACATATATATGATTTTTTAAATTTAAAAGCAAGTATTAAAAAAAAGGCATGCACACAAAAAAACCCACAGGCCAATACCTGAAAATCCTTAAACCACTCAGATTTGTAGGAGCATCAGTCAGGCACTGCCTGGACATCAGGTTATGTGCTGTTACACCTATTTGAGGGATCAGGGCTTTAGTTTGCAAGATTTACAGAGTCACAGAATCACAGAATATTAGGAGTTGGAAGGGACCTCGAAAGATCACTTAGTCCAACCCCCCTGCCACAGCAGGATTCCCTAGACCAGGTCACACAGAAGCGTGTCCAGATGGGTTTTGAATACCTCCAGAGAAGGAGACTCCACAACCTCTCTGTGCAGTCTGTGCCAGTGCTCTGGCACCTGAACTGGGAAAATATTTTTTCTTGTATTCACATGGAATCTCCTATGCTTCAGCTTACAGCCATTGCCCCTTGTCCTGTCACTGGGCTTCACCGAGAAGAGCCTGACCCCATCCTCCTGACACCCACCCTTCACATATTTAAAAAAGGCTCTAAAGGTGCAATTTAATCAGCTTCAGAGAATTTGGGATGAATTTGGCTCAGAGTATGGTGCAGTGGAAGCCTGCAAAGCTTTTTCCCTGCCTACCCACCTTGTGATGATGTCCATTGCTAACATGTTCTCTGTCCAAGGGAACAGCAACTACACATTTTGTTATAGTTACTCTTTTTATTCAGTTTCTTCCATTCCTTACTTGCTCTTAGTCTTTCATTAAAAAGAGTTCTATTACTGCTTTTTCTTTGTCATTATTTTTTCCTTCCCTCTTGTGTCTCTCTCATGAGAAATACTTTTATTTGCTGCACAAACTCTGTATTGTTCCATTTGATTTTGTCCCACTTAAACTATTCCAGGGATTAGCAAAGCGTTAGTTAAAGTCTATACAATAGGGCTTCTGAATTTGTTTGATGCTTACCCTCATTAAATACCTGTCTGTAGACTCCAGAAAGCAATGCGGCACTAGTTATATTTAGGTTGAGTTTGGAAAGAAAGTGCAGCTTTGACATTTCAGCTGGAAGGATTTATTGAAAGCTTAAATTCTTTAATCTTTTCTAAAGAAAAGGAAACTTCATATATGACTGAGGCAAGCCACAACTAGTGGCTAGGATAATTTGAGTCACTTGTTCGGAATTGCTTTCCCAATAAATTGGGAAATTTCTCAGTGGGCTGTTAACTGAGAAAGAAGAGATAGAGGTTGTATTTTTTAATAGCCTTCTCTTGCATCAGCTGTTCTAAAAATCAAATGCTTCAGTTAGTATTTGCTGTAGAGTGAATTTCAAGTTTAAAAATTAGTGTTTTAATGGGACATTATTGTGATTCTGTACTATTGCACACCAAGCACATTTACAGCATTTGGCTTGGAACCTTATCTCTGTAAATGCTGTCCAGTCCCATTTTCATAGGGTATGTTGGCTACTTTGTTTTTCTAAAATTAGTTTTCAGGAGGTTTCCTTAATCTCAAAAATTGTGTTCTTGTGGCTCACCACTGCTTGTCTTGAAAACAAAAGCTGTGTTAAGCTTTCAAGCTACTGAAAGTGTGAGAAATATGTAGAAATGTGATATTTAAGCAGAAATGTTTTTATGTAGGCCTTACAGAAGAAAAGGGTGGTGACCCACGTCTCAGGGCAGTGGAGCTCCGAGCAAAAAACCATATCACAGAGCAGGTATGGGGAGTGTGTGTGAGTAGAGTTGTATTAGCCAAATTCATCTAAAACACTCTTCTATTTGTGCGGTCGTGGTGCCACAGGCAGCCCCCCTGCACATGCTGCTGGTTTAATCTCTGCAGGGTACTGTTGAGAGATGTATGGGACAGTTGTGCCACCCTGTGTGGCAGCTCTGCACAAAGAAATAGATATTTTCAGTTAGAAGTTGCTAAAAAAGGAATCACTAGAATAAGTCGATTATAGGACACTAACATCCCTGTGGTGTTTTTTATGCCCCAGAAGTGCACAAATTTAGAGGGCAGCAGTTGTGTGAACAGCACTGGTGTGAAAATGGGAGAAAAAGGTATGCCAGTATTTTTAGTTTAGGCCTCAATAGAAAAATCTGTCTAAAAATATCTGTTGGATACACAGCTGTACTGTTTCAGCAGGCAGAAGAAAAGGGCTGCTGAGCTCTGCTGTTGACCACAGCCCTTCCATCAACAGCAGGAACGTCTGCACCCCAGCTGTGGCCATGTCCAAAGTTGCTTCTGAGGCTTCTGCCCATGGACAATAGGGCTTAGTGGCCCAGAAAGAGGGTATCAGCAAACAACAGTAACATGGTTAAGTACAAACTTCTATTTTCTCCTGACTGGGACATAGGTGTTTTAGGAAGAGGGGTAGGCTTTGGGAGGAGTCACAGACTGGAGCGCAGGATCTGAGCATCCATCCCTTGTGCCCTCAGCTCTTAGGGAAGCAAACCCTTGGCACTACCTTCATATCCAGGGGATGGTGCCTGCCCACAGAGCCTGGGGAAGCAGAAATTCAATAGGGTGGTTTTCTGCATGTTGTTCAGAGCTCCTGTGGCCGGGAAAAAAAAGGGGGGTTTGTTACCCAAGGGTTTCATTTTAAGGTGATTTGGAACAGGAGAGAGACTGGCAGGTTTATGTGTTGCACTACATTTAATCAAGGTGGTACAAGATGGAAAATGAAGCCAAGAGGCAAAGTTATGGCATCTGGAGGGAGATGGCCTGTCTAGTAAATAGGATCTGCTGCAAAACACATTTGCCATACTGAGACTTTTTGGCTAGTTTTAAGTGTCTTGTAGGAGTTATCGTTGTATTACAGTACATGAACAGAGTTATTCAAAGTACCCGAGTAGTTATTTGGGATGTATTGGGTTTTTTAGCTAAAGAAGGCCCCCTTTAACTCCTAAAAGGAGTTGTTGCTTTTTTCAGGCACACGAAATGAAGATTTTTGCCTACTCCTCTGGCAACCAAGAGGGAGCAGAACCACCTTGCTGTGAGGCTGACACTTGCGCCCTCGGAAGCGCTGCCCGTGGACCCTGCCCGCTCCCCGGGCGGTACCGGCCCTGCCGTTCTCCGGGCACCGCCGTTGGGCGGGGCCGCGCCTCTAGGCTAAAATGGCGCCTGTCTCGCGCCTCAGCGAGCAGCCACGGCTGTGTACCCACCTCGCCCCGCCCTCTCCACCCGCCCCGCTCGCGGTGTTCGCGCCAAACCGGCCCGTGACGCGGCCGCGTGTCGGTCCGCCCCCGCCCTCCATGTTTTCAAACCGACTGGGCGGGCACGATTGGCTGCTGTGCGTGCCACGTGACTAACGGTCGCGGGAAAGCAGCGGAATCCGAACAGTGCGAGGCGAGTTGTGTCTGTGGGCAGAGCCGTGCGGAGCAGCGGTAGCACCCAGAGGCGCAGCGCTGCTGAGGGCCGTAGGGCTGTTGAGCGGCTCAGCTCTCACCGTGAGCGGAGCTCGCAGTGAGCCGCCATGAGCTTTCTCAGCTTGCAGCAGACGGCGCCTCCGCGGCGGGTCTCGGCCCGCCGGGCGGCGGCCCCGATCCGGCAGAAACTGCAGTTTCTAAGCGGCCACAGCGACTGTGAGGAAGAGGAAGAGGAGGAGGAAAGCGGTAATAGCACCGGTGAAGACTCGGCCTTTCAGGAGGCGGACTCGCCGCTTTCGGCGACTCGGACTCCGGCGCGGGGCGACCCTCCCCTCATGGAGGAGGAGGAGATGGAACCCGTGGCGGCGGCGCTGCCGGACGAGGGAGACTCTTGGGAGGAGGAGGGGTTCGTCTCCTCTCCGGTAAAATCGCTCGGAGCCTATTTCATGGCCGGTTCGCCCTCGCCGCCGCCCCCTCCCAAGGGCCGGCGCTACTGCAGGCGCACCCCTCCCTACCCGGCGACTAGTGGTTACGGAGCGCGGAGCGAGGAGCCCAGCTCGCCGTTGCCCGACTACCCCGGTACCCCGCCTCACAAGACCTTCCGCAAGCTGCGCCTCTTCGATACGCCACACACTCCCAAGGTGAGGCACCTGCGTCGGAGCGGCTCGTGACCGGCCTGCCCAGGGTGGCGGTGGAGGGGGGTGCTGGGCCGGGCAGGACTTGGCGGCCGGCCCGCCCCCGCCGGACTGTGGTAGGGAAGTACCGCGGTCGGCAGCTGAAAAGCGGGGGCTAGGGGACCCCGAGCCGCCTGCGGCACTCCTACTCGAAACGGCAAGTTGGCGTCCGCAGGCCGTCAGTTACGGTTATGTAACCTGCCCGCCCCGCTGCCGGCCGAGCTCAGCGCGCCGGTGGGGGCGTGGGGAGAAGGGGCGGGTAGGGGCGGGCGCCGCCTCCGCGTCCGGCAGCTCGGCTGGGCTTACTCGCGGGTCCGGGGCGGGAG
>VWZX01010273.1:1571797-1715606 GCA_013399015.1 Galbula dea
TTGTGTCCCGTACTGGAGACTGTAAGGGGGTATGGAACGATCCCCCCTTAGAGTAATAGGTATTTATAAATAAATGCTTGCTTTATATATATTATTTATTTATAAATATTCAAGTACTCTGCGTTTGCTATGATTTGTAGAAAATATTTTTTTTTTAAAAGGTGAAAGTATTAAAAGGTGAAAGAATATTAAACTCTTTAAAGAAATACTTTAGTGTTGTGTGGGTGTTTGTACTTCTATAACCAGAAAGTTAAAGCCTGAATTGGAGTTTGCTCCTACATGTCTGTCGGTAAATCGGTGTGTCCAGTTCTAGTACTGCTGCTGTTGTGCCCTGTGCTGGTGCAAGTTCAGTGTCTGCACTCTTGCATCAGATGTAAAAGGCTCTTTGAGTAGCCGTTGCTGTTAAACTGAAGGATTTGGAAGTTTAAAGGGATAGGTAGTTCTTACCTCTGTCAATGACAAAGTTTCGGAAGGCATTTCAACTTTTGAATTCAACTTTTGAACTAAAACACCGTGTAGTGAGTTGAAATCTAGTGGTAATAGGCTTGCTTTCCTTTTTTACTTTTTCATGTAGCATTTTAGAAGTAATCCGGGGATATTCTCCCAGGGGTCTACAGACTATAGATTGAAAGCAGCTGACAAGGTGCGAGGAAGGCAGCCTTGTTAATTGACTTGCTGCAGGCTCTACCTCAAATGAGGTGTCACTGGTAGAAATCGGGTACACGTTTGAAAGTAGTAAGACTGGTGATGACAGGCCCTGTCCCTGGGAGCATTCCAGTCCAGGTTGGATGGGGCTCTGAGCTACCTGATCAAGCTGAAGATGTCCCTGCTCATTGTAGGGGCGCTGGACCTTTAAAGCTTCCTTCCAACCCATAGAATTAAATGCTCTTGTACTGAGGAGTCAGGAGTAGGCGCTTTAGAGATGCAAGTGTCCTGTGGACTGACACTAAAAACAAGGCCTTAACATTGCGGTTCAGAGGGATGGTTAAATTAGGTGCCCAGATTCTACATGTGTTAATTTGGAGGGCTTATCTTTGGAATCTAGAAGAATTAGTTGGCTAAGTTATCCAGTAGAAATACCAAAATGTGTTTTGAGATGCACCGTTCTTTAAAGGTCTTCATCTAGTCCAGATTCGGGGAGTGCAGTTGAGATCCATGAGTATTGAACCTTCTTCCCTGCAGTAGTTTAGGCTGAAGTTATGTCAAAACTTTATTTTGAAGGATGTTGTTAGGTTAAGGCAATACTCCTGCTTGTGATCTAGTAGGTCAGTGGCTGGCATCCTCACCACGATGTAGGTGACTGAGGTGGAAACTTCACTACCTAACTGGGAGAGGTTTCATCATGTGCGTGGCAAGTGCCTGACAGCACACAGATGATCAGTTTTGGATATTGAGCTGACACTGCAACAGTGCTGAGCAATATTTGATAGGTTCATGAAGAGGTACCTGTGCATCAGTATTAAATCTTTTATTTGCTTATTTTTTAGCTTGCCACCTATATTTGTAGTCACCAAAGATAATTTCCTGTGTCTGACCTAACTTTCATATCTTTTATGTGGAAATCATGGTGATACAGTACAGAACAGTCCACAATTTGCTTCTGTGTCTGTTTCATGGACAAAGAATTGTCTGAGAAGTTTAGGTGGGGATGTGATTAAAGACAGAAAACCATTGCTTTCATGACCCTTCCTGTCTTTTAAAATTTTTTTTAACATTAGGTATTTCCATTAATTGTTTTTATGTGGACCGTAAAGCTTAATATTTTCTTTGGAATTCTCTTTGATGGAAATGAAGTTATTTATACAATTCATACTAAGACTGATACAATGTTGTAATAATGGCTATCAAGCATGACCTGGCAGGGGGGTTGGAACTAGATGATCTTTGAGGTCCCTTCCAACTCTGACAATTCTATGATTCTATGACTCTGTATCTCTAAAGCAAAATTGAGGGTATAAATGTCTCTTTTTGTGTGTCCTGTTTTTATTTATTTATTTATTTATTTTTAATAAATACAGAGTTTGCTTTCTAAAGCAGAAGGAATAGGCTCCAGCTCAGTCAAACTTCGAGGGGGCTCGCTATTTATGAATGTTGGGAAATTGGAGAAACAAGAAGATATTAGACAAACACCTCATGTGAACATCAATCCCTTCACTCCTGATTCCATGTTCCTTCACAACTCTGAAGGAAAATGTCGTAGGAGGAAGAGAATGCACTGGAATGAGTGAGTAACCTCTTATCTTCTTTAGTTAAGCTTTTCTTTAGAACTACTTTTAGCTGCAAAAGTTTTGTTACAAATTGCTTCTATGAAAGTATTTTTCCTTGCAAATCTCTTTGTGGTGCATAATGTGGGTTTTAAAGTATCTGTTTTGAGATGCATGATATTATAAGATAATAATTTAGCACTAGATCTTTTGATTAATATACAGAGATGGTAGACTAAGCTGTGTCCTATAGTCTTTTTACTTGTCTCAGCTATGCACAGTCTTTTCTTGAGGAGGGAAAAACACATCAAATACTAGTATGAAACAAAGACAGAAATGACAGGTGTTAACACAGTACCTTTATTTTAGGAGTTTGTGCTTTCAAATGTCTGGTGTTCAATTAGTTAAACTAAACTTAGGTAGAATGGGAGAACTACATCTCAGAAAAATCAACAGCTGCTAGACTTCAGTTATAAGTTTACTTGAGCCATATTGCTTCTGCAAAAGTAACTGATGTGGATTTCAGCTCTTGTGGAGAGGACATGGAAGCAAGTGATGGAGAGCCTGAAGATGAAATTATCAGACCTGCTAAGGTAATTAGTCTTATCAGTCTTTAGAATTTGATGCTAAGTTCGGCAGTTTGTGCATTTGCAGATCTTGGTATTTTCCTTTTTAATCTTTGCAGAGGATAACAATAACAGAAAGTAATATGAAGTCACGGTATGCAACTGAATTTCATGAGGTGGAGAAGATTGGATCTGGTGAATTTGGTTCTGTGTTTAAATGTGTGAAGAGGCTCGATGGCTGTATTTATGCAATAAAGCGGTCCAAGAAACCCTTAGCTGGCTCTGTGGATGAGTGAGTATTAACTTCTATTAAAAGTTAGGTTGCCTATTAGTGCTTTTTCTTTCTGCACCACTTAGGATTGGTGCCTAGAAAAGGCATTTTAGAGAAAAGTATAAATATAAACCAGGTACAATTTTGAAGTCACCTTTTTCTTTTTGTTTGTTTGTTTGTGTTTGGGTTTTGTTCCCTCTTTGAATACCATGCAGTACTGGAAAGGCTGCTTGGCCTTCCTCCTAGCAGACATTTGTCCCAATATTCTCTGGGGAAACATTGTCCTCATCTGGAAAGCAAGGAATAATGCTTACTTGCATTAATGGCAGGAGGGACTATATGAATAAACTGCAGTGATGATACTTTGAAATATGAAAAGAAAGCAATATTCCCAACTAGATCCCCATCCTCGTCAAGTTGAGTGACATACAGATTAGTTAAAGCAGTTTTGGGGTGGTTTTGGAATTTTTGTGAATGAGCCTATGAATCATGACTTTTTCTCCACTGTTCTAACAGTTACAATATAAAACTCCACAAGTTTGAGTTGCTCAAAATTGCATACAAGAGTTACACACAAGAAGTTAGGAATGTTGAGTTCAGTCATAATCCTGGTTTATGATCATCATCAGTTTTTCCTAAAATTTCAGTGATGCTTCTTAAAGCTTGCTGCTGGTGGTTGGAAAGTATGTAATAGAAGTGTAGAAGCTGCCTCAAGAATCAGCTGCAACAAAACCTGTTTTTTGATGTTCCATATGCTTGTGTCTTTTAGTACCATGTAATTTATTTTAGTTATTTGGATAAAAAAGATAAAAGTAAGGTGCCACAGAACTGAATAGATTCTTAATCCTAACTAGAAACCTGAGCTGGTACAGAGGCATGATGCAAGTGTTTCTATCAAGCTGAAATTGGGCTAATTTCACCTCATAATATTTTTGTGTGCTGTTATTTTTCATGACTTGTAACAGGCAAAATGCTTTAAGAGAGGTCTATGCACATGCTGTTCTGGGACAGCATTCTCACGTGGTAAGATACTACTCTGCATGGGCAGAAGATGATCATATGCTTATACAGAATGAATATTGCAATGGTAAGTAAAGTTTGTCACTTGTTCTGAACTTGCTTTCAAAACATGCGATTTTTTTAAGATATACAGGTATCTCGGCAAGTCCTTAGCACTAGTTAGGAATTTATTGCCCTGGTTGGGAATTTATTGCCCTGCACATGGCTCATACCATCGTCTCAAATGTGTCTGATGTTCCTTTCTTTTGGAAAAGGCTATCAGACCTATGAAGGAAAAACTACACAATTGCTAAGCCTTAAAAGTGTTCAAGAATATTGTAAGCACAGTCAGGCATTTGTGAGCAACAAAACTCTTCTTTTTTTCTGTACAATAGTACAAGCTGGAATAGAGAAAAATACCAGAGTGTTTCCTTTGAAAAGGGAGGTGAACCTGATTTCTGAAGTCTTTTTGCTGTAGTTGATGCCCTGCGAGAGATTTGGAATAGAGAGAGAGGTTCCTTCCCTTGTGTTGGTTGTGCTGTTAATGTGCATGGCAACTACAGCAGAAAAAATAATTTTATTATTACATGGCTATAGAGAGGTGATACAGCATTAGATTTTACACTTCCTGTGTATCATCAGCAAGTTCTGGGTGATACATTCTCTGCTAATTTTGGGAGCCAGTTGTAGTTACTTTTGGAAGCAAGTTGTCTTTACTTTGCCAACTGTTTGATGTAAAATAATTGTTATTCTTTGCTGTTGTTTCAGGTGGCAGTTTGGCAGATGCCATCAGTGAAAATTACAGGAACATGCGGTATTTTACTGAACCAGAACTGAAAGACTTGCTACTTCAGGTGGCTAGAGGCTTAAAGTACATTCATTCAATGTCACTCGTACACATGGATATCAAACCTAGTAAGTTTGTAAACTCCTCTATTCTCTGTTGACAACTTCTGCAGTTAATTTAATCTGCTGTAGAAAATAAGCAGTTAGCCACACCTTACTAACTGTAAATTCTTCACTGAAGTTCTAAATAGCAGTACAAAGATGTCAGTTACAAAATTGGCAAGCAAATGTAAACTGTTGTTCAGTTTATTTTGGGTCCTTTTTATGTAATTGACTCTACTTGTGTAACGCTTGGCTCCCCTCCCAGCAGAGGGGCCAGCTCTACGAACTGGGTATGTATATAACTAAAACTTTTGTGTAGCTGAAGCAAACTGTAGTGAAACTAGGTGAAGTAGAAATTGAACAGTATTTTTTTTTTAAGTCCTGCTCTTTTTCAGGTAATATATTCATATCTAGGACATCAGTCCCGACTACAACTTCAGAAGAAGGTGATGATGATGACTGGTCCTCTGATAGAGTCATATTTAAAATAGGTGAGAAGCAAGCAGTACGCTCATGCTCAGAAGAATTGCATTGTCATGTTTATCTCCTGAAAAATAACTTTCTTTTTGCAGGTGACCTTGGTCATGTAACTCGAGTATCTAGTCCACAAGTAGAGGAAGGTGACAGCCGTTTTCTTGCAAATGAAGTCCTACAAGAGGTAACTGTTCTGTTTGTGAAAATAGTGATATTAGGTCTGCATGCTGTTTTCTTTAGACTTTGCCTGTCAGACGACTTCCTACGTTGGATGTTGTGTAATATTAATATATTTATTTTTCAAGAACTACAGTCATCTGCCAAAAGCAGATATTTTTGCTCTTGCTCTGACTGTTGTCTGTGCTGCTGGGGCTGAACCACTTCCAACTAATGGGGACCAATGGCATGAGATTCGACAAGGGAAACTACCTAGAATACCACAAGTGCTTTCTCAAGAACTACTAGACCTACTAAAAGTAAGAACTCTTAACACTAGTGGTTCACTGATTAGGTGTCATTTACCGTATTACTGGTCTTAACTAGAACTTGTTATTTGCTTTTTTCCAAGGCTATGATTAATCCTGATCCAGAGAAAAGGCCTTCAGCTGTGGCACTAGTCAAACATTCGGCGCTTCTGTCTGCTGCAAAAAAGAGTGCAGAGCAGCTCCGGATAGAACTGAATGCTGAAAAATTCAAAAACTCACTCTTGCAGAAGTAGGTATTTTTTGGGATCCTCAAATGTAAATTAATGAGTTTTCATGTGATAGTAGAGTGATGATAAAACAGGACTGTCCTTGTTTCTGCCTGAGGTCCACAAGTCTGTATGCATGAGACTACTGTGTAACTTTAAAAGGAACTTTATTCGTAGAAGGAACCTCTTGAACACTCCAAAGGGAATCTCAACTACACTTAGTGTTCAAGGCTTAAAAAACATTATAGGTTCTAAAAAAACGGTTTAAGTGTAACACTTTTGTGACATACATTACACAATTTTGTGACATATTTGAGTCTGTGTTTTCCTAGGTTATCCGTACATTGAAACATGTTGGGAAAAGTGACTTAAATTAGCTGTTTTGAACTTAAATGGCACATCAGGAACATTTCTGGACTAATTTGACTAGAGAATCCTTACATAGCTCTATATCAGCATTTGAGGAAGAGAGAACAGGGGTGAGTGGGGAAATCCTTGATAAAGGTATCTTTGCTATTTAGTTAGACAACTGCATAGATTTTTCCTGAGTTTTATTTAACTTTGTCCTCAAACTGAGTATTAGTAGTTCTTTGAAACAGAATAGTTGACGGAATGTTGCAGAGGAACAATGCCCTGTGCTACCTTCAGTGACTCAGCCTACCAGTTTTGGGCTCAAATTTTTTATGTAAGGTGAAAAAGATTTAAGTAGCGATAAGCTTTTGATGTGGGTACACAAAAGGAAAAGGATTCTTCCTGAGTCATCTGTTGTCAGTTACGTTTTATCTCTATTCATCTAAGCATATGTCTGTTGGAGTCTTCCACAGAAGCTCAGGCGTGGCTGAATGCTTCATTAGTGGGCAAACCTCACTAATCAGTTCTTCAGTGCAAAGAAGAGCTTCATATGTCTTACACCAGAAAGTAAACAGGATCCTAGCATGTTCTGGTCATTGAAGTGTGAAGCATGAGCTGCTTATAAAAGGCTTGATTTCAAAATTTGAGTTGTCTGAATTTGTTAATTCCTTCCTTTGTTGTTCAAAAGCGAGAACATGTAGACAAGTAAGGAACACCCCACTTCTGTCCTCTGGGTCATAAACAGGTGGATGCAAACAATAATGTTCATAGTATGACCAACATTGATGGCAAGTTCTAAGTTCTGAACTGCTGTGATCCCTTTGAAATGTTCTTGCTGTGCTACACCTGTAGTCCTTACTAGTGCTGTTTATAAGCGTGACTCTTGACTCTATCATTGTCTTGTAGAGAGCTGAAGAAGGCACAGATGGCAAAGGCTGCAGCTGAAGAGCGAGCACTGTTTGTTGACAGAATGATAACTAGATCTACAACACAAAATAGACCATCTCGGCTCATTGGAAAGAAAATGAACCGCTCAGTTAGTCTTACTATATACTAACAGTGAAGTCTAAAGGAACTGCTGAGGATGGCTATAGCATCTCTGCCAGACTGAAGCCTAAGGAATTGAAGTAAGCATTCAATTCCTGGTTTCTTGTCCTGTCTTTTATCAGTGTCACTAGTTTTACAGGAATTGCTTTTGGGTTTTTACTTGTACAATATGAGTGATGAGCTGTATTAACCGTTGGAGCTATGGACTCAGTTACTATCTTGTCTACAGAGGATCCTGGATGTTAATCCATAAACTTTTCGGTTACACTGTTAGATGTTACATTGTCCCAGGGTTAACCACTATGGTGGTGTGCTGCTTTGTAGTGTTACGGCATTTTAATAAGTAGTAATATTCCTAATGATCTTTAAGAGGGAGGGAGGGGGACATACTTTGATAGTTACTGATTTTACTTTTTTAAGTTGTTGCTTTTGGTTTTGTTTTTTTATTTTTATTTTATTTTTTGGAGCAGAGGGGAATAAATTTTGGAAGACAGGCTTTAAGGCCATCTACACTCAGTGTACCTGATGTCAGGTAGACTTCTATTGTGAATTTTATTTGTATATTCAACTGGGAGCACTTTGTAGGCATTGCATAAACCACAGCTTAGAAACCTGTGGAATTTAAGTGCCATGTGGAACTGCTGCTATTTTTAGTTTTGCTGTCCTTGCTGTAAACTGTAGCATTAAAACAATCATTGTTCTGTTAATAGGCTTCTTGTTAAAACAATTAAGTGAAATGAATCTAAGCTGTGTTTTATTGGAGGCAGCATTTTTCTCTTAAAAGCTAGTGCATTTTGAAATAATGCACCAATTTAATACTTGGACTCTGTATTAGTGTAGTGCAATTGTTAACGTCTTGGCTATTGATGTTTTGTAATTCTTTCTAATAAGGTTCTCTAAATGTTATTTTCTTCAGTTGTCCATTCTTAAGCCTATTGTATTTTATTTTTTTATGTTGAGTACTTGTAAATAATTGTTTAGTGTAAGTGTTCAGGTTGTTCTTCATGGTTTATGTACATAAGTTTTGATTGTGCTTATAGTATACTATACTGAAACTGCAGTCTGAAATGTCAACAGAGAAAGCTTAACTGTTCAGTTCTAAGTTCCAAAATTAATAGAATGCAGTTGTCATAACCTGTACTGGTAGTGGACCTAGGCTGACAGATGTTGCTAAAAAAACCTGTTATAATTAATGGCTTTTCTCTTCATTAATTTTAGTTTAAACAATGTTTTCCATTTGTGCTTTATTTGTTCTTACTGTTGTTGAATTTGACTATTAAAGTTAAAAGTTTTGTTTAATGTTGTCCAACACTTACTGAACTCTATAGTTGTGGAAATAAAATACTGAGTCTGGAATATACAATGGCAAGTCCTTATTGGATCTGCTTCCTGCTGAGATTACATAGTTGCTGGTAGTTATGTCAGGAGAGAAGCACCACAGTATCTGTGTAGGTATCTCTAGCAGTCTCTACAGCTTTTAGAAATGCTACTGTATGTTTTAAAGCCCTTGGAAGATTTGAAGTGGAACCTGTGACTGTGAAGATGGAAGAATAGAAGAAACTGTGAAGAAAGACCTGGATCTGAGATACAGAGGGAGATTCAATTTATGAGAATGGGAAGAGAACTGCTTGTTTAGAAGTTGGGAAGAAAACTGGGATGAATTGGAATAGTCACACAGTAACAGTGCATTCTGTGTCATGGGTACAAAAATATTTATACATTTGTATTCTACCTCATGTGAAGAAGAGAAACACAGTAAAATTAATAAAAACCTGGTAGATTAGCTTACTAGGGAAGCTTTTATATTGCTGTATTAGAGTTGCATGTGACTACCAGAGAAAAGCTGTATGTGTGAATTCAGTGGGCTATCATAAAATTTAACTGTGCAATTAGCAGGTGAAAACTATTAAGTATTTTTATATCTAAGAGGTCTCAGGGCTGTTCATACCACAGTGAAATTCAGAGGCTTGGTTTAGGTTACTTTATTTGCTGAATATGCAGTTCTCATCAGTAAAAATGGATGGACTTGGAATACCTTTTAAGTTTTCAGGTTGTACAATAGTCCTGTCTTGTTTGTGAGAGATTATAGAATATCTCATAAGGTTTTGTTGCAGCATTTTAAGGTTCATCTGCACTAAGTGAGACTTCTCTTAAAGCATACATCTAAACACTCATAATTATCAGTTGGTGGAGGATTAACAAACTTACTAAGCATTTCTTCCCCTATAACGTAAATAAATTTGACCTATGATAATTATGCCTCTGGCAACACCTGCTGGACAAAACAGTCTACACTAAATTTTTGTCTTTAAAATGTTTGTGTTCTAGTATGACACTTGACACAGATTGTTAGTAATCATTACTGTGTTCTGCAGTAGTGACTGAGCATTCTTGTCAGCAGTAGCTCACGTTAAGTTTTGACTTTTTAATCCACAACCACTCCCTTGGTTCTGTAGGCTTAGAAAAGGCATCCTCATGATTTCACCATATGTGGTTTGGTAGCTGACATGTATGCACACCTAATAAATCTGTGCATGTGTGCTACCTATGAATACTGCTACTCTAGCTGTGCTTGAGGACTCAGGCCTAAAGCAATAGCCACCTTTAGCAGGGCTGTTCCCTGTCTGAGCATTACCTGCCTTCGGTGAACTGTAGAAACTCTCTCGGAGCAGCAAGCTGCCACAGTTGGGAGGCTGCTGAACTAGCACATAGATTCGGGTCTCCAGACACACTGCAGGGGGGGGAAAAAACCCAAAACCCAGAAAAAAGCAGGGCTGAGCAGGACAGCACACAGGAAATTAAGGTCTTGCTTCTGTTTAAACAGTTGGAATGGGATGAAGATGCTATCTTCCCAAAGTATAATGGGATTGGGGTAGGGGGCAGGGAGGTACCTGGAGGATAGAATATTGCTGTGCTTAATTAAAACAGGAAGCAATTTTTTTACTATTTAACATGTTGCTGAGAGATCTGACATAGACACTTAAAAATTACCTGAGATTCTGGATAGTCTTAAAATTTAAAGAACTAGTTTCCTTTTGACAGTCATTTGACTCCCTTCTAATATGTAGCATCAATATTTAGCATGACGTCTGAATAATGATGCTGGTCTACACTGATTTCTCTGTTTGACTCAATATGAAAGCAGAATAACTGGACTAATTTTAATCGCTGATCTTCTGTTGCTCCCTAGGATTACTGCCATGTAGGTGGGCTAGTGGACATAAAAACTGCTACTGTTGCTGAATTGCCATTAACGCACAGGTAAAAATTCTGCATGTTCAGCCTGTTATCATAGTGGAGAAGATCTTGTTCATCTACTGATATGCAGACAGAATGCCCCACTAATGAAAGTATTCTAGGTATTTCGTTCTCCAGGGTAGGGGTGTGGGTGACAGTACCACCTCCTGTTCTCAACCCTTGGTAGTCTCTTTGACCACTGGCCTTTGGATTATCTTCCTAATTCTGTAGCTGTTTCCCCTTGGCTCTTTTCACTCTTGGCTACCAAAGTGTTAAGATGTTCAGGGCAGAATCTCCCCATATATTTGTTCTATGCCTTGGCAAATGGGATTTTATTCTCCTCCTGATCTTGTAGACACTGAGTCAGTACTGAATGACAGTTTTCTTTCTACACAAGGTCTGCTTAAATAGCACATGGTACCAGATTGTTACTGCAGTACACATCTGGGATTTAATTTCCTTTTCCATTCTGCAAGGAAGATACTTGTAGTACAGTGAATTCTGTAACTTGGTGAGAAATAAGATACCAGCTACAAGTGTAGAGTAAGATGCACGTTATCAGGGAACACCTGAAAGATAACTTAATGCTCTGTTTTACCTTCTTACTAAGTTATTTCACTTGTCAAGTTTGAATAGAAATGTGTTGTATGTAGGTGTATAAGTAGTGGAACACTACAGTGAAGTAGGTGTGCTTGGCTGGAATCACTTAGAAGATTGCTCTAGAAGTCCTAGAACTGAATGGAAAATAACTTTTTGTTTGTTTCTTTAGTAGGGGAGACTGAGCTGCCATTCTGATTTCAGCATCTAATGCTGCTTCCTTTTTCACCTAAAATAATGTTCACGCTTATTTCTACATAGTTTCAGTGAAAACGTTTGAGGCATGTGTGTAAGGCCAGAGACAAAACTTCTACAAGTACTTAAAATAATAGAAAAAAGAAATTCCTCAAATGTCTTGAGGACTGGGTTACAGTATAATTTCAAATATACTTACTGGTTTTTTACACTGCCCCCCCAGTGCTTCCTCAATGTTTTATGGTGAGAGTACTGTGTTTCAAACTGATACATTGATCACAAACACTAGCATTTGCTTTAGTTTTGTTTCTACTGAAACATCACTGTGAAATGGCAGATACTGGAAACGCATTTTGCTTTAAAATTGGCTTACTGTCTTCAGTTTCTGTTTGCTTTAATTTAGTTTTCCAGTGGAGAATGAAAATGACTGGTCTAGATGCAGTTCAGGAAGATTTTCTTTCTGGGCTAACAATGAGCAGAAAACAGTTGTTGGATGTGTCTTCTTTCTTTGATGGCATTTCAACTGACTTAGTGGAAAAACAAAATTTAGTAACAGTTCAAAGGCATAATCTTTCCTCTGGTTAGAACCTCTGTAAAATACTTAATGTTTGATACTGTTTGGCTAACAAGGAGTCATTAAGCTTCTGCAAGGGAGGAGGAAGAGAAAAGTGATTGACCTTTTAAGGCTAAGCCTCAGCAGGGTCTAACTAAAGCTTCTTCCTGAAAGTGTGAGTCGCTCTGTGAGACTGAGCCAGTTTCCCCTCCCTGATTACCTCACCACCCTCCAGTCATGTTTTTAACTGTGGCGAGCAAACAAGATTAGAATAAGCACAGGTTTAAAATAGAGTTGCTGAGATTTCAGACAACTTCCAAGAGAAGCAGAAGTATGTTAAGTTGCATCAGAACTTACTTTTGTTCCATGCAAGCAATTTAGAGTGTATGTAGTGCTATCAAGGACTTCATCGTTAAGTGTGATCACCGTTAGTTACTGTTCTGTGGATTATATGCCAATCTCATCTACAAAGGTTTAGAATGTAATTGTCTTTGATAAGCAAAGATTCAGACTAGCACACTGAAACAGAGAGTTGCTTAAAATAACTTACACTTTGGGTGTGGGTGTACTTAGTCCTGTAACTTTGTCAAAGCTATTTTGGTCAAGTACAAAAAAACCCCAGAGGTTCTTTTGAACAGCAAGTTTATGTCTGCATTTGAACTTCAGTTTAACTATCTTTGCTCAGTTAGTTCAATCCTATAAAATCTAATTTAAATACATGTAAATCTATATAAAATCATGTACAAGTTTTATGCATATTCTTTTTATTAACCTACCAAGAGCTGGAGCAGCTGAGGTTTATGTAAACTACACATTTTAATGAAACATTTAAGCATGATTGTTAACCTATTGACCTGAATGGAACTACTTATATTCTTAGTTGGGAAAAAAAATCCTGTTCTGGTGAATTACATCAGCGTGTCATTTAAACCAGGAATAACAGAAGCCATCAGAAAGAATGAAGAATGCTTTGTGGGGCATTTTGGTTTAATTTATTTTTCCATTCTATTATTTTTATAAAAATAAGTGCCAAAACCACTGTTCAAACCAGAAAATAAGTCCTTGCCATGAGGAGACTAATGTGTGAACTGTATTACCTGCTTTTCTTCAGTGACATTTCACATAACCTAGCTGTACTTTAATGCACTTTAATGAGTATGTTCAGTATTTACTGGTGATCTTGTGGTTGCTCAGCTACCAAATAAAATAGTTAGGTTGTCTGCATATACAAAAGTTGTCCCCTTCCTCCTCAAGTGGAATAGCTGTGGTCACATTGCAGAAACGCTAATGTATTTCAAGAGGATAGGTGTTTCTGGTAATATTAACAGCTATAACATTAGCAAATCAGTTCCATTAGAAAATTTAATCCAATTAATATTTGAAGGTAATTGTATAGTTCTCAGTATCCATCCTGAGGAAAGAGCATAAATAACTGGATTCCAAAGTCCAGAATAAACTCCAGCTCCGGAAGTTGTGGTGAAGGGTTTTTGTTAGCCCTCTTGCCGTTCTTTCTCGCCGAACGTCGTTCACTCCAGCTGGATGCAGCCTAAGCTGCTTTTTTGTAATTGCTGGGGCAGAAACAGCCTCTCACAAGTTACCTTCCTTTGGGCGGGCGCGCTCCTGTGTGCACGGCCGCGGGCTGGGCCTCACCTTGCCTGGCTGCCGTTCCTCCTGGCCCTCGCCTCTCAGGCGACATGCGTGAGGCTCCCGGGGCGGTGCCTGCGGAGCCAGGCAGAGCCGAACACCCGCCTCCGGGGCGGGCGCGGCGGCGGCGACTGGGCCGGGCGAGGCGAAGGTAGAACGGCGGCGGGAGCGGGGCAGTGGCAGCCGGCGGGCCGGCCATGGTGGGCCTCAAGGAGGAGCTGCTGAAGTCCATCTGGCACGCCTTCACCGCCCTCGACCTCGACCGCAGCGGAAAGGTCTCCAAGTCCCAGCTGAAGGCAAGTGGGGCGATTAGGAATGAGGGGTGGTGAGCCCAGGGGACGCGGTGCGGGGCCTGGGCCCGGTGGGGGTATGAGGGGTTGCCGCCATGGGTGTAAGAGGCCGTGACAGGGGCCCGGGCAGTCCTCAGCGGCCGCCTCCACAGTGGGGCCTGTCTGAGGTGGTCACGCTCGGGGCTATAAAAGGGGACGTTGCAGCCCGTTTTCGAAGCTTGCTTGAGAGCCGTGAACTTAATTTTTTCCATTGAGGCCCTTGTTCATCACACGGCATTGCCAGTCGCTATGGCTCCTGGATGCCTCCGTCCCGTGGGCCTTGCTCCTGCCCGAGAAGGCTTATTTTCATTGCCCAGGCAAGCTCGTTGTCCTCCCTGAGATGTCAGTGCACAAACCCTTGTTGTGCTTCTGGTTTGCTTTCAACTGTGTGTCCGTGGTGCATATACTTTCTGGCCAAAATCTTTTGTGGGGTAGCCACAAGGTCTCATCTATAGGAGCTGGCTGCATCCAAGTGAAATTCGTAGCTTGCCAAGGGTGAAGCAAGGTTCCACAGTGCTCTCTTTTTTAGATATAAACAGGAGAATTAGTCAAGAGCCTCCAACTGTGCCATTCTTTCCTTAGCTTACATGCTGAAGTAATGTTTGTGCTCTTAAAAGAGCTCTTGGGCAGCTTGCTGAATCCAGTCCTGTCTTGGCCCTGGGATCATCTTGCCTGGGAATAATAGCAGAAATCTGGCTAAATAAATATTTTGAATAAGAACTCAACACCTGTTGACATTTGAGACTGTAGGTCCTTGTACTGGGTGATGGAGTTGTGTTGGCTGCAACAATTAACTGAAGTTTATGCCCTTTGTGAGGTTAACTTCACAAGTGAGAGTGATCATGATGCATGTGCTATTTCCAAGTATGTTCAGTAGCTAATAGACTTTATTTTCAGCATTATGTAATAAGTGTCTACAACATGCAGTGTGCTGCAAGCAGCCCGTTCCTCTTCTCCTTTTCTTTGCTCGGGGCGATTGGGCTGTGCGATACAGCCCAACTTGGCCAGTGGTGACTGTGGGGCTGGAGTCAGGCAAGAGGCCAGACGTGACTGTGCGCTCAAGCTGAAAACTTGTGCAGGTCTTATGTCTTTTAGAGGTGGTGTCATGAAAGTGAGTACTTGTGTTGCAGGACTAACTGAAGTAGGTTGCAGAGAAGCAATCGTTGTTGGCCTGCTTTGTAAAGAAATCTTGTTTTCCTGTCACACTACCACACCCTGTGTGTGCTACTGCGATTTGTGTGCTCAGTGCAGTGACCTGGGAGGTATGTTGGCATGCTACTTGGTGAAGAAGCTGTTGTGGTTGTACGGGTGCTGAAGTGAATTAAATGGCTGAAGAGCAGACATGATGCTAGTGGGCTTGTGCAGCTTGCTTTGAGGGAGTGAGGTTAAAATATAAAAAGGAAAGAGGAAATTTAAGTTTGTCCCCTTGTTACCTATCAAACATCTTCCTAAACAGTTTTAATGTTTCATGCTGTCTACCTGTGATAGAGAAGGGATGGAAAAAAAGTGAGTCTTTGTGGATCTGTGCAGTTACAGGTTAGTAGATGTGTGTGGCACTAGAAAAATGTAAATTTAGTGAAATGCCTATTATAAAAACAATTATTAAAATATATTTGTTTTCTTAAAACAGCAGTGTTGTCACTTGCTGAGTTCTTCCCTGCTTAATAGGAAAACTTAGGGACAATGGATCTTTTGAGTTGTATAATTTGGTGTAAGGTATTGCCATCACATTGCACACAAGATGTTAGGCGTAACATGTTGGTTGTTAAAGAGAGCAGTTTCTAGTTTCTCTCCTTAGAAGTGATCTTTGAACCTTCTATAAAATTTTTTTTTTTATTAAATGAGAATGAGAAAAATCAATGTGTGTTTTGCAGCTAAGGCCCTACTGTGAAGGATTTGTATCACACATTGTTTTTAATACGTGTAAGAGCAGTGGGATGGGCATGAGTGAGTTTGGTCTGTGTTATAGTCTGGAGAAATAGCAAGTGATTGGAGGGAAAACGTCCTAGGACTTACTTGTAATAGTAAGGATTTCATAAGATGTCTTTTATCCACTTGTACCTTTTTTGTGTGATCTGAGCTACTGAGAGAAGACAGTCAAATCAGTCCTCTGTATAATTGTGATTATCTTCTTCTAGTGTGCACTGATTTATTTTTTGTGTAATTAGTAACCTTCAGAAGTTCTACAGCTATGCTGGCTACAGATTTTACCCTTTTTTCTGCATCATAAACGCTTCTGTGTTCTGTTCTTAAATTACATCTTTCAATATGGACACAGTCCTTATTTTGTCAGTTTGTTTCAGCACTTTCAAACACTGATATAGCAAGGCTAAAGTATGAGTTTTGTGTATGCAGTTATAACTGTTATTGTGGTTTGAGCACAAGCAACATGCAAATACTTGCTTTTCTATATTTAAATCCATTTTTTCTTGCAATCTGCAGGAGACAGATGCTAAGCATCACATGAAAATACAGTCTCATTCAGATCCGTAATATGTAGATGACTGAAGTTACTATTCAAGCTTAGAAAATGTAAACTGGTTTTTGATCATGTCTAGGATATTTTACCTCTTGTATTTGGTTTGTCTTTTTACTAAATGGGAAGTCAGTGGCCAGTGGGAAGAGGAAGAATGGTTTAATCAGGGGCAAGAGGGATGGTCCGAATGGAGAGGAAAACCTCGAACAATGTAGCAAGGCACTGGAAAGGTTGAGAGCCTGTGACGATTGGGCAGGACCCCAGCCGGACAATTGACTTTGTACAACTTAGAAGGATGGTAGGAAATTAGTCATCGTGACTCACTATAAGAGAGTTGTACTATGATGCAATTAATGGGGCTCAGAAGTGTTTGTATTAGGGTAGCCATGAGGAATTGTTTCTGTGAGGTGTGAGGAGAGGGGTGCCATTCTTCCAGAAGAGCTGACAAAGCCAGGCAGCTTGTAGACTACAAGAGGGGAGGGGGGGCATTAGGAAACAACAGGGCCATGGTACTGTTCTTGAGAGTAGCAGCTGCCAGTGGATCAGCAGCCCATTTAACCTTTGTGCTTGAGGTTTTGTCAGCTGGTTCCAAGGCAGATGTAGAAGAAAGATGCAGTAGATGGAGAATGTTTACTGAGAGCCCTTTCTAAGGGCTGGAAGCTGCAGGGCAGAAAAGGCAATTCCCTTGGCAACTGGACAAATGCAGGTTGGTGCCAGTATGTGGCTGGGGACTAAAGGGCATGTGCTGATAATGAAGTAAAGAGGAAGGGGTGGTAAGGGGTCTGTGAATGCCCAAGGGAGAAGAGAGCTAGTGAAGGAAAGGAGAGGTGATGTGAGCAAAGGGCGCTAATGTTAGGAAACTGGTGGAGGCCAGGCTTGAATATGCTCATCTGACTGAGAAAGAGGTTGCTACGCTCACCCCGATGTTAAATAGTGAGACTCCAAATGGAGTATTTGCTACCAGAGTGGATAAGGATACTATATCTTGGAGATGCTGTGATGCAAGGAACTGTATGCTTAGATGTATGCAGGTTGAAAAGACCTTGTGCCTGTGATGCAGGGCATGTAGTATACTGGTTTCCACACTGGTCAAAAAAGGACCCCCTTCCTTTTTTTGTATGTACTTGTGAGTAACCTTATTTTGGCTGGCTAGCTGCTGACATGGATGTTGGGGAGAGATGAGCCAAGAATGTCTTGGAATGAATTCACATAAAAGTTAGTGAATGGAGGTGTCAGGATCTGCAATGCCAACGTTTTAAAATCTTAAAAAAAAGACGGGAGGGTGAAGACTGTCTGAAAGATGGAAAAGAAAAAGAAAAAACTACTGAAGAAACTTGACAGTAGTCACTGTAGGATTAGTCTGCTCTTTTAATGCTCCTGCTATGATCTGGGCCAAATTTTTTTCGCTGAGCAGTAAGTAGTCTAGCAGATCATCCTTTCCCCTTTAGAAAAGCAGATCACTTTTATGAACAAGATTAAATGGAACTACTCAAATGGTAACAATTCAACACGTGTTTAAAGTTTTGGAAGACTAGTGTTTTGGAAAAGTGGAGCTCAGAAGGGAGCAGCTGTGGCAGAGTAGAGCTGGGCTGGAGATTTACACTCCAGTAAAGCAGCATGAGACTGGCCATAAATAAAGTATATGCGAAGTCTGTAACAACCTTTGATGTTCAGCTTGCTTGTTTCATCCAGGTATTTATATTTAGAGCAGAACACCTTCAGTATTCCCTGGGTACCACTATACATCTTTCTTACAAAAACTTTTCATTGAAAATGGAAAAATTGTGCCAAGAGTGCACTGGTTTTATGGACCCTTCGCAGAACTCTTACGCTATCTCGCAGACTACAGTAGTTTGGGGACCACTGCTGTGCCCTTTTGCTGCAGCACAGAGATGAGTCTCTGGACTAGGGTAGGAGCTGGCTCTGGCATGAAGGTAGATTGTTCAACTGCCATCCAGAGCATAATAAGTGCTGAAAGAAAAAGCTGCCAAGCAACCCTGTGGGCACTGGAGGAATAATTCTTACTCGCACAAAACTTCCTTGTGGTTGATGGAGCTTCTGCACTAGGCAAGGCAATTTTTCATACTCAAATTAATCTAGTACTCAGCTAGATTTTTTGTTTAATTGATCATTAAAATAGAGCATATAATGATCCAGATAATGTAACTTGAGAGAACAAAACAAAGCAAAATGAGACCTCGGTGCAGAATTTTTCAGGCTTACCCTTCAAGTGAAGAATTCAGCTGGCACTTGGCCGTGTTAGAGAATGGCAGGCTTTGGCAGGCACCAAGGAATTTCCTGAGTTATGAAAAGAGAGCACTGGCACAGGAGAGATCACAGATAAGGCAGGTCTTAGAAAATGATTGAGAGTGGAATTCTTTCCTGTATATTGGTTACTTGATGCGGAAAACCACCTAGGTTTCTGACAACCCAAGCATAGCCAGAAGGCCAAAAAAGGGAGGAAAAAAGACATGTAGAAAGGGCATAAAGGGAAAGTGTTTTATTGAGACTTTAAGTTATTTTGGTAATAAGCTTAGATCGGTTATGCTTTTAGAATATTTTTATTAACTGAGTACTTTTTTAGTTACAGTATTAGCAAATACAGTCTGATTGGAAAACTGAGATCATCCTTATCTCTCAGAAATTCAAGAATCCGTGAGTCTGCTATAAATAACACCAGGAGCCTTAAATAGAAGGGGAAACATGCATGATAGTACATTTTTTTCCTCTGTATGGAAATCATGTGGTCTCAAATATTGATTTGATATGGTAGTTAAAAATAAGGGTAGATTGAAGGAAAATATACTGTCAATGGAGGCTAGTGTGAAATGTGATAACTTCTAAATACTATTTGACTACCTTAGGAAATACAGCTTTTGTTGTAATATAGCTGATGCTACTGTTTTTCTGTTTTTAAACTTTTGCACCAGGGTAGCTCCAGTAGCTTAATGTTAGCATACAGCAATAAAAATACATATTTTTCATGAAAATGTGTGCTTTTCTGAAAGAAATTGTCACTTTGGAGGTATGTAGAGAGGAATTCTCCTTTAAACTCAATTTGCATCTTAGGCTGCCTTTGTAGGATTTTATGCTCACTAGTGCTTAGGCTCTGCACGTCCCCTCATCACATATAGGAAAAGTAAATGTACATTTTTTTGGGTGGGTGAAGGGGAAGCCCAGACATATTAAGTGTCTGACATGGGTTTGATTTCCTAGGCTTTGACGACTTCAGACTTTCACTTCTTCTTCTGCAGCTACCCCATCTTGACTTTTTGAGGTCTGCTCAACTAAATAGACTGCTTATAAGTTCTCTGCACCTTTTTTTATTGCTTTCTTTGCACAGTTTGGTTCTGGGGTTTGTTTTTGTTTTTTGTGATTTAAAAAAAAATTTTATGCTGCATAGTGAAAAATAAAACGTTAAGACAAAATTAATTTGCAGTCTATGTTGTCTGGTTGTTGATTTGAAAAAAAAATACCAGAGCAACATGCCCTTTCAAAAGATGCAATCTATTTTACTTCTGCCTAATTTTTGTTTTACCTGTTGGGTTTTTTTTTACCTTTGGTTCTTAGTTACAATTTTTCAATGCAAGTTAAATCCTTAGCGCAGCTTCTGTAGCTGGTACATGGTCTTCAGAGGCTTAGCTCTGCCTCACACCAAGGTGGGGGTGTTCCCAAGTGACAGCATGTTTAAGACCCGGGGCAGAGAGTTACAGGACTGACTTGAGAGTAGCGTGAACAACAAAAGAGATGGTTCTTTGCCTTTCGTAGGGAAGTGCTGGTGGCACAGGAGTCACTGCTCTCCAGGCTCTGCTTTCCTGTTGTTGATAATGAGACCTTAGTTTGTGCATGCAAAACTCAGCCTAAATTGAAGAAGCTGAGATATGTTGGCTACCAGTCAGTTTTCAGTAATTCAGTACTTCCTTAAAACTAATTAAGCGTGTCGCCTCTTCTTGAAGGTCATTTCTCAAGAACAGACAGGGTTGCTGGTGGGTGTTAAGCTCTTGACATAATTCATGCAAATGTGTTTTTTAAATAAAATTTTGAGAAGCACATCTAAACGCTTCCCCTTTCTATAACATTACTTTTCCTTTGCCAACTGAAACATGGGGTGAATGTTGAGAAGCAACCCAAAAGCAAGCAGATGAGAGAAATCATAGTTAATGCTTTGAGTGGTCTTGTCTTTGTAAACTAAAGATACATAGTGAGTTGGGTTTTTTGTTCCTTGTTTTCACTAGATAATAAATATCTATAATTTCAAAGGCTAGGTGTTTGTGGTTGTTTTCTGTAGCTATCTAACGTCACTCTCGTAATATTTACTCTGGTGTTTCTGCATGCCTCCTACAAGGGGTAGCTTCAGCTGCATTTGCATTTCTGTAGGAATGGACCTATCTGTGATTGCACTGCTTCTGTACGTGTGCAATTGTCTGAAGCTGTTGAATCCTTGGAGTCAACTATTGTAGTTACATTTTGATTTTTAACAAAAATCTGCAGGGCAGAACTTGTGCTGACATGCAAGTGTCACTTTGTGCAAGGTTTTGCAAATCACAGGTCTGCTCTGGAGGGAGCACAGCATGGTTAAGGCCAACAGCAGTGCCACTGATTTCTCTTCTGTCTATAGGTCCTTTCTCACAACTTGTGCACAGTGTTAAATGTTCCTCATGATCCGGTGGCCTTGGAAGAACACTTTAGGGATGATGATGAAGGACCAGTTTCCAATCAGGGTTACATGCCTTACCTAAACAAATTTATCTTGGAAAAGGTAAGTTTTTAATTCTTGTCTTCTGTTTTTCCCTTTATCAGGTTTTATGCTAGAGTATCTTTACAGGAGACTTCTGCTTGCAGGAAGCATGCTGGTGTGAAGACACTCTGGTTGTGAGTGTGCCTATATGGAGTCATGGTGGGGTGGGTAATGTGGAGAGCCTGTGCCCTAACATGGAAGGGTGCACTGTTCTCTACTTTTTTCTCCCCTTGGTTTCTATTTTCTGTTATATCTGGTCATTGTCTAAATTGTGTTCATGCAGAACTGTGTTAATAAAGCAGCTCAGCTTGAACTTACTTGAAAGTATCTTGGAGCTATAGATAGTCCCACTTTATACTACAGCTGTAAGAGAATATTGTTGACTCCTTTGCAAAAAAGAAGAACAAAAATATCTTTAATATCTATTCACAAGGTATTTTAATAAATAGATCACTTCAGATAGTTACAGTGGGTGACATTAGGGACTGTTGCTTTGTCTTGCAAGTTCTTTTATTTTGTGTCTGAGCATTCTTCAGTCTTCTGTTGTGCCTTGTTTTGGGGCACTCTCTGGAAAGCCAGCAAGGCTTTCCCTACTCCCCTCTCCATCGTGTTCTAAGACAGGTAGTCACTGCATTTTAAGTTTAAAAAAAAAACCAACCCAAATCTATCTTCCTGCTTTTTTTCTGACAACTGCTATTGAGATACTGGCCTAAACAGTAAAAAACAGCCTATATGATAGTGCAAACGTACTAGTTTCAATACCGTTAATTTCTTGTGCACTTGGAGGCTGATACTAGAAACACATCAAACTTCGATGAGGCTGCAGAGATACATAGATGTTTGCTTTCTTATGTAATGTTAAGAAGTCCTGAACTGACATGCTGCTGAAAAATCCAGTGCAGCAGCTGCAGATTATGCACACTCCTTCTTTATCTTGATTTTATACTGGTGGAAAACGTGCTATGAATAATGCAGTCTGGCAGATTGGAAGGCGTAGAAGCTTCTTATATCTAACCAAGACTTTCCAGCTCCTCTGCCTCACTAGTCTGTGTTTCTCTCATTCCCAGTAAGTGTGTCCCATTTTATGTGTGGGAGTTGTTGGCCGTCAATCACATAAAAAAGTATCTTCATGTTGGCTTTGCTGTGTGATGCAGAAGAATCTTGCTCTGTCTCTGAGAAATTTGTGATCTCATTTCAACTTCATGTTGGCTGTCTGAGCTCCTGTGAGATTCAATGGAGAGCAAGCAGTTTGTATACAAATTTGGAGGAAGAAGAAAAAGCTTTAATTTTATTTTGACCAAAGGATTTCAGTAGTAGTCTGAACCACTGTGGTTTTTGTTAATACTATTTGTAGGCAGTAGTAAGCCATTAAGTAAAAAAACAAAGAGGTGGAAGGCTTTTTCAAAAATAAATGTGCTTTATTGTTAAAGGATGTTCATAGGAAGAATAGTTAATGGAAATAAGGAGTGATTGCATTTAAATAACACTTTAATTTCTAAATGAAGGTCCTGGCTACATAAACAAGTTGGTATGAATTTACACTGTTTAGCTACTCTGGGGCACCTTATTACTTCCTGGTAAGAATCAAAGGACAACCTATCTTTCTTTCTCATGAAGAAGAGCGTGACTGCTGTGTAGTTTCTTGTGTTGTTTTATTGATACACTGATTTGGCTTTCAGTAATTTCAATAATTGAATAATACCATTAGTTCATCTTAAAGGTGAAAATGTTAAGGAACAGGATTAAATTATCTGCAGCTTCATGCTGTGTATTCCTCACTAGATGCTTGTAGACAGTTTAGATATCTACTGTTAAAAAATAGTGAAATTCTTTAGACAGAAGGCTATCTGTGTGAACTGGAAACATCTTGATTGTGGCATCTCATCTTTTAGAGATAACTTTACATCAGTGCTGAAAGACAACATGCAGTGGAATGAAGTCACTGGTTCATAGTGTGTCTCCTTTGTTTAAAACAAACAAACAAAAAAAGCAAACAAGAAACCCTTTTTTCATTCTTCCAAGGTGTAATCTGTTCTTTTAGATAGGGTGGTTGCAGAACAAATGCTGTTAATTTATGCTAGTAAGCAAAGTTACTAAAGAAGGACTGGTGCTTTATCCCCCCAAATACAGAGGAAGTTCAATTTCCAGTCATGCACATTCTGGTGAATTAATTGATTTGAGCAAAGGTAACCTGCTCAAAAGAGGGGTTTTTGATCTTGGGATACTTTGTGTTAAAACAACAGTAAAATATGTAAAGAATGAGTTCCTTAGATTTCTTTTAAAACATATGTAACTGTGACATACAGTTTCATTGAGAGGACTTTGTAACTTTTTGAAGTAATTTCTGGTGTGCTTTTGAATGCAATAATAGCTTCTTATATTTTTAGTGCTGGCTTACCCTGTGTTACCCTGCAATAAAACCTCTTTATATAGAGCCTAGTCCTCTGCAGCAAAATGATCATGAAACCTCCTTCTTGGCTGCTGCCTAATCCTGGTGGCAGTAACATGCTGTAGGTGACCAGTTTTGACATGAGTTTCTGAGGTGCAAGCAGTCTGGCTTTGCTGAAAACACGTGTTTTGCTTTACCCCAGCCAGAGCCTCTGCCTTTCTCCACGTGTCTCCTTGTGGTCTTTGGTTGCTGCCCTGCTTTAAAACATGAGCTGCTCATTGAGCAGCCCATCTAATTTATAGTGCTTTCAGCACATGCTGGGTTGTGGCTGTATGGAAGAAGATTTCACACCCTGTTGGCATTCTCCCTGGGAGTAGTGTTCCTTCAGCTAGGAAGTTTCCAAGGTGGAACTGTTCATCATCTGGGTGGGTGAAGCTGTTTTAGAAAAGAATACAAGTCAAGCTTCAGTGGGCAGTGTGGGAATGACAAACAGGAAAAAGCATAGGCAAAAATAGCCAAGGGCTCTTCCATCTATTATTCCTATATTGCTTTTAGTATATCTGTTTGTAGTTTTGGCCATATTGGTTTCCAAATTGCTATGTAAAGTCTTAGTAACCCGAAGCAGTAGAAGGGCAGTTGGAACTAAGACAGTTATGAAGATGGCAAGGAAGCTGAAGCTAATGTGCTAGAGGAAGCAGAGAATGCAATGTAGCCTCCTTCACGTGGTGCTATTTACCTGACCAGAAATTGGAGGTCAGGTGTAGATTTTTCTGGAAGAAACTCCTTAGTTGACCCCATGCAGGAAATTAGACTAGACTACTACAGTGCTCTTTTTGGGCCTTGACATTTTTTACAAACTAGAGTTATTTTCAGTGCTTTTTTGTGTGACTTAGCCTGTTAAACGTTCTCTGTCGTTCTGTGCCATTCATGAATGTTAATTTTTGTTGTTCAATTCCTTCATTTTAGGTTCAAGGCAACTTTGACAAAGTTGAATTCAATAGGATGTGCTGGACCCTCTGTGCTAAAAAGAACCTCTCTAAAAGTCCTTTACTGATTAGTGATGAAGATGCATTTAAAGTGTGGGTTATTTTTAACTTCTTATCAGAGGACAAATACCCTTTAATCATTGTACCTGAGGAGGTAAGAAACAAAAATTTAATCTGTTTAAAACTGGTTTGCTTAATGTCCCAGTTGAACTGTGTTAATGTTTCCTACTCTCTAGAGGTTTAAGAGAAAATAATTATTTAATTACAGATTTTTATTCCCCTCTTTTAATAATGTAAGGCCTCAAATGCTTTTCTTTGTCTTGGAGGGTGCATATATGGGGATTCCCGTGGGATACTTTAGATATTGATGACTATGCACATCTATCATTTAAGCAGCCTGGACTAAATGGGTCATGCTGCTTGCCCCCAGTAAATAGCTCATTTTGCATTTTGTGAGGACTGACTGGTGCTAGGGAGACTAGGTCCAGTACCAGCATTAGGAGCTGCTGAGGTTCTTGCTTTGTTTGTACATAGTGCATGTATGTGTTTTTAATCACTGTGCTTGCCTCTATGTGAACAAAATTTTGCAGTTAGTACATCAGTATGATTCTGGAAAAAAATCTCCCCTCTGCTCTGTATTACTGTGACTTGCAAGATGGGTTCTTCAGTCTCATGTTGCCCTCCTGATGAAACGAAGTATTAACTTTTCTGATGGTGTCTGTTTCTGACATACTCTGATTTAAAGCAGACACTACCTGAACACTTTTGCTTAAAATGGCTGAAGGAGTAATACTAGAGATCTCTTTATCCTTTAAGTTCCTGAACAAGTATGGGCAAAGCACATATAGGTATTTTAACCCTAAAGCCAGATGTTGGTATCTCCACTATCCTCCCCATGGGGATGGGCAAGGGAAGAATCAGAAAGATCAGAACTTTAGGCATGAATAATCTCTTGCAGAATTGTATACAGAAATCCCAGGGGTTTGCAGTTCAGCACTGGAGTACTGATTAATAAATATTAGCAAATTGTTGAAAGGTTAGGGATCAAACCAGTCAGATTTACTTGCCACTATGACATTAACTGTTGGACTCTAAGCTGTTGTGCCAAACCATGATGTAGATAACTGCCCTATCAAAAAAACCTGCTTGGTTTTGTCTTGTCACTCACTTTTTAAGAGGAGACTTTCACTCTGTACAATGTTTCTGGTTTTGCCAGAGGGGTGATGGCAGGGCCCTTTGGTAGAAGGTTAGAGCCTCTAAAAAATGTCAAAACAGAGACTCAGATCCATGTCTCTGGTTTGTCATTGTGTTCCCCACAGGTAAGCTTAGCTTACCCGGGGGTAGATATTTCACATCTGCTTATTTAGTGGCATGGTTAAAACCTTCAAACCTGCCAGCTTTGGGCATCAGTGTTGCTCACTTGCTCCCCCTTCACCGAGCGAGTCCCCAGGTTTGTGCTGCCTTCTGTAGCTGATGCTGGGTGTTGGCAGTGTGTCTTTTTGTTGGCAGACAGGATGCAGAGTCTGCTCTGAGCGCAAAAGAGGTTTTCCAGATTTCATAGCTGCTGCTCTTTGTATTCATTCCCATCCTTGATGTCCAGAGTTATCTGTATTGCTCTTCTACTTGGATTATTTTTAAAATTCTTGGGGTGGATCTGTGTCTGTATCTTCTTGATTACAGCAAGATTTAAGTTGTGCAATACCGTTTAATGAACGTTTATAGAGCCTGACAAAGAAAGGCTGCTCTGTTCTTATCATAAACAATGCCTGTATTCACTCTAAACTTTTGCCTTAGACCACACAGGTAACGTAATCAGCCAGTGGAGGAATGCTGTCTGTCTGTTGAATGCACTCCTTTCTGGCTTGCATTGGTCCTCCTTGGGTTCTCTGTGCTTCATTTACCCTTTTACTCAAAACTACAAAATAAAGATGCAAAGTCTCAGTTTTGGTCAGTTTGTTTCTTCTCTAAGTGACCTTTCATATCTTTAGTTTAAATTCTTACGTCTGGGTTTTTTTATGTTAAATGTAAACTGTAGATTTGCAACGCATTTTGTTGTACACACTTGTAGTTGTTGTCTTAGTGCTGAGAATTTCTACCTGAAAATAACTCTTTTCAGCAGTAGTCATAGTTATACTGCTATGTAGTAAAGGTATTACAAATTACAAAAAATCACAAAATGTCTTGCACATCAGGTGTAAAGTGAGAGGACTTTGGAAAGTGAAGAACAGAGGAAAGGGTGGTGGAAGCATCCCTGTTCTGTGACATTTGTTTTGGTGAGAGCCATGTAAGCCTCTCATGGGTGACTGTAACTTCCCAGGCAGGGAGCAAGCTTTCCTTCCCTCCTTGTCTGTTGCTCTTATCATTCACTGAGAATATTACAGCACACAATTTACTGCAGTTTCTGGCTCGGAGTCCTTTTTGAGGGATCCAGCTGCTTCCTCTCCTCCCTCCCTTCCACTTCACAGGCTTTGAGTTTTGGAGATTTTTGTTTCCCCTTTATAAGTAACTAGGAAACTTGCCTCATACTTTCAGGTTGGAAGGGTGATCCCTTGAACATTTTTGCATCCTATCTTGTGGATGGGAAGATTCTAATAGAATTTCCTAGGTCTCCAGTGAATGTGTTGATACAACTTCATGTGGCTATGAGGATGCCTTCTCTTCCTCTTTGGAGGAGCTGCTCTTTGAGATCTGCTTGGGAATCTAGAATTTTTTTTTTCTTTTTTTGAGATAAGTGTTCTGTGGACTCAGTTGAACAATTTAAGGTGTTGGAGATGTAGGCTGAGGAGAGTTTCAGAAAGAGCAAAGTGTGGAAATCAGTTACAAAGAGGGAATTTGAAAGCAGCGGAGTGGTGACTTGTTGCTTGTTTAGCAGAGGCCAAACTGAAAATCAGAGGCGGCATCTGGTCTGAGCTCCTCATCTGCAGTAGAAGGAGAGGTCTCAGCTCTGTCCTTGAGAGAAATAAGGTTAGTAAAATCCAGCATGGGGAAGGGCTTGGGATGAGGTGTGCAGTTTTGGGATGTGAATTCAAGCTTGAGAGGATCCCTCTGTATTATGGGGAGAGGTGAGGTCATAAAGAGACAGGAGCTAGTGGCTGTGCAGGGCACTGCGCTTAGCTGGTAGTGGCCTTGGGCTCCAGTTGCTTCTGGTGGGCAGCTGAGAGCAGTTAAGGGAGTTGAAAATGAACAGAGACACATGCATGTCTGTTATTCAGAGGTGCTCATGTCCCAGGGAAATGCAAAATGGTGTCTGAAAGCTCTGTCCTCTTTCAAGTGAGAAGCCTTGGTATGCACAAAGTAAAATACTTCTGTGAAGTGGGTAAACGTGGTATTTCAAAGAGATACAGATGGTCAGGGGAAAACCATGCTATATTTTGTTTGCTCTAGTTAATATTAGTTGTGATGGACAGCTTTGAGAATTAATACACTTCTCAGCAACCACATGCACTGCCTTCTGGTGCAGGGGGCAAAGCTTTACCAAGTAGCTGCTCTACTAAAGCACCCAGAAAGTGGGGGGATGGGTGGGAGCTCCTTCCCATTCTTGCAGCAGACTTTTCCACTAGGTCATCTGAGATGCAGCCATCCAAGTGTGTGTTTCCTTCAGCTGTCACAGCCATTACCTCTCCATTGAGAAGGATAAAATAGAAGAAAGGTGGAGAGAACTGTAGCCATAAGAGGATGACTATTTCTAGTTTATCATAAGCTTTCTTAACAACTCGCCTCTTAGTTGTTACAGACTCATCTGGGTGGCTTGGTATTGTTTAACCAGATGTTTTCTGTTTTAGAAAGACGTTTCCAAGCACTTCCCCTTTCTTATTTCTGGACATGTGACTGTAGCTTTGGGAATGCTTTATCACCTACAAGCTGTGGTGCGTGGTTAGCTGTGTTTCTGGGCCATCCCTAACAGTGAAACCTGCAGATACGTACACTGCAACCCGCATACTTTGTGTGGTATAATCTAGCATTCACAGAACTAGTGACTCCACCACTTCCCTGGGGAGCCTGTTCCAGTGCTTCCTATTTCGCTACTTTTTCCTTGACTGTTGCACAAAATAAGGCAGTTTTCATCTTAGGTGGCAGGTTGTACTTAGGATTTACATTTTTACATGGTGCACTGTTGAGTTGACCTTTATTGTACTACTTAATTTTAATGAATTTTAATTTAATTTTTAATTTTAACTTCATTTTTAAAAAGAAAGAAGGTAGTGTCTTCCACTGGATAATTAATACAGGTTTGTTGATGGAAAGGAAGAAACAAATGTTTGATTTAAAATGATGGGGTGATGACTGTGGAAGGGAATATGATATTGTTGCTTTTTTGTCTTTTGCCCAGTAACATATGCTTCCACAGAATTGTGTAATAGACTTTTTACATCTGCTCTGTTAATATCACAAGCCTTATTTGAATAGTATGAGCCAGAACAGCATGTCTGTTGTGGTCTGCTGGGCATGGAGGCCTCCTTGACATTATTTTTCATTTTCCAAGAGTCCCACTTGTGTATCAGAAAAATATGTGAAACATCTATGATACGTCATTCTCCATGGAGGATAGTGCCAGGAATACCTGAAAAGAAAAACAAATAGATATTGAAACATGGGAAATGAAAGAAGATAGCAAACAGCCAGTAGAGTTTATGTAAAAGAGCCTTAGAGCCTTCTTTTTCTTTTTTTTGTGTGTGTGTGCTTTCTTTTGGCAAAACTCTGGCTGAAAAGTTTCTGTTGATTTGAGATAAAAACCATTTTTCATACTCTAGAGCCAGTTGATCCAAACTGCTGTATGTAGCATTAGCACCCTCCTCCCCATATTTTTATGTTTGTATCTGAAACTAAGGTCCAGGCACAATAGCTGCAAACGTTGCTTCCTTGCTTCACATTTGCTTTTCAACACTCCGCTCTTTAGCCACAAGAGTAAGTTACGTTTGAGCCAGTAAACTTCATTTGTCAGTTATTTGCTGAGTTGACATCTCTCTTTGTGGGGGAGGGGAAATGTCGTTTGTTCTCAGAGGTTCCTCATTAGCCCACATAATGAATTGTCTTCGCTTCCAACTGATCCAACTTACTTTATCTTGCCCTGTTCTGTGTTTCTGCCCAACTGCAATGCTCACTGTTGCTAGTCAGCTGATAGGTTCGATAAAGTTTTTCTGGGGACTTTGGATAGCCATATACTTATCAGAATGCAAGATACAACTTGGATTTTTTAAATTTCATTTTAGAAATTAAATTGTAATATGCACAGGTCCTCTTAAGTTAAGAAGAGTTAATGTATTTTAAAATAATGAAATGTTTCGTGTACTTTGAGGATATGTGTGGTCATGTTATTGACTTGTAGATGGGGAGTTTCAAACTTAAATCTGTTCTGATAATTAGAGTAAGGTAAAATGTATACAGATGACATTAAAGGAAAGGATATGTTGATTTACTTTTAGTACATGACACAATAATGTGTACTAGCCAAGAGTTTTGCATCTTTTCCAGACTGTTAGTTTGATATACATTTTGTTCATGTGACTTGGGTAAAAAAGTGCAAAAACCCTATTCAGTATGATTTTTTTGTTTATGTCATTTTTGTCTGCAGTTGTCCTAGCAGTTTCAGATAATATACCCAAGGAATTTGACTGCAGTATGCCTCAAGCAGTGTAATATGTTGTGAAATCTTGGAACAATACATTTTGAAGTTTAATGTTCGTTATGTTTTAGTTGGTTTTTTTCACTACAGTCTAGCATTTTGGCGGGTATATTATCTACATAATTAAGCCTCAGTTAATTAGCTTTCCTTTCAGCTCAAGTGCAGGATCATAGTTCAGAAATGATGCTGCTCAGAGGGACTGAGCTGAGTGGCAGAATGTGCTTTGAACATGGGAGGAAAAAAGTTACTCCTGCATTGACCCAAGAGCTCATTTCGGCTTATCAAATGCAGCTTTGGGAGGTTTGTTTTGAAACACGTTTGCAGTGCTACTGGTCTTGCCTGCTGTGAAGGGGGGCTTGGGGCTGGTTTTTTTTATAAAACTTGTCTGGAGTAGGAAATAAGCTGCTTCCTGCCTTTAACTGAATGCTGAGGATTTATGGCAGTTGATGCTCATAAATCTTGGATTTGTTTTTTTACCTTAAGGGTTTTGAAGAATGAAAATCAGCAAAGCATATTTTAAAGATTTTAAAAGGAATTATTTACTGAATTTTACAGAAATCTAGTAAAAATACATATTGGTTGCTTGGTGTAGGGCATGCTAGATTTCCTTTCTACCATGTGACTGTATTAACTTCAGCAATTCAGAAATGTGCATGGAACCCCTGCAAGGCAGAGCTTTATGACTGGTTCTGGTGAACTGTCTGAAAGTGAGCAGCAGGGAGCATGGCATAGCAGAGCCCTGACACTGCAGCAGCAGGGGCCTGTAACACCATCTGCAGCACACAGCCTGCGCAGCAGGGTGAAGCAGGCTTGCAGGTGTGAGCTCCCGGGGGGGGGGGCGGGGCATTTCTTACATGGCAGACGGGCACGGTGTGGAGCCAAACGTCCTCTTTGCTGATCACCATAAACCTGATACCTTCTGTTAGTTGATCTTGTCTACAATTTAAATGCCATTTTGCAGAGGCCTCCCTACAAAGCTGGTGAGGAAATGCAGTGAGCTGTTATGCAAAATAGCCGAAGGCCACAATCTTCAAAACTGGGTTCAATGCTGCAAATATCAAAAGAGGCTGTCAAGTTTAACTCTTTATATCTTCACTATGAAGAGAGTAGCTGTAGGATGGGCTTGGCAGTCAAAAGTTCAATTGAGACAGGAGCTTAAAATCTTTGCTAATTAAACCACCTATGTTTAGGGGCCTACATGTGAACATAAAAATCTAGCTATAATAATAGTTTCTAGAGAAGCTTAATTTATTGCTCTGAAATACTTGATTTCAATGCCTGCTGAAAATGATTAATTTCTGTTTGTATTTCTGTATAGATTGAATATTTACTTAAAAAACTCACTGAAGCAATGGGAGCAGGCTGGCAGCAAGAGCAGTTTGACCATTATAAGATTGCTCTCAACACCAGTCGAGAAGGTCTTTCTGCATGGGAGCTGATTGATCTCATCGGAAGTGGGCAGTTTAGCAAAGGGATGGACCGTCAGACAGTGTCCATGGCAATCAATGAAGTCTTTAACGAGCTCATATTAGATGTACTCAAACAGGTAAGAACCACAGAGAGCTAATATTTTAAAGTAGAACAATCTATTGCATACTTAGAAAATATTCAACTTCTACTGAAATTTCTTTACCTAATGGGTAACAAGCAGGGGGAAGTAAGGTAAACTACTTGTAAGTGTTCTTTAATATGAGCTTATTGTCATAAAAGAGAAACTGTGCTGCTGATTAGATTGTTGTAATTGTTACATTATTATGAATGAGTTGCTTGTTGGGAGAGTTTGTTTTTAGAAAGTGGAAGAGGTGTGCTCTGACTTCAAATATAGCCTGTACTAGTATGAACTACTTGTTAGCTGACAGAATAGCTGCAACACACTGCAAGTTTTTAAACTGATGACAACTCTTCAGTCTTTGAAAAATCTTTTTTTAGTTGCAAATATAATTTGTCCTGATGATAACCTCTGTATTCAGACAAGAGGGTCTGGACGAATGAATTGCTCCAGCAGCTTCTAAGTTGCCCCATTTCAACAGGGCAAAAAGGTGCAGAAGAGCTCTAGAGCTCTCTCTTTTTATGCTCTGCTTAGCAGGCTGTGTGACTGACAACATACAACTGTACTTAAACACAAGAAGTTATGCTGACCTTTATATTCTTAACAAACTTCTATCAGTCTTCAGATTCTTCAGATTTCCAGGGGTTGGATTATCAGTTTAGAAATGGCTTTAAAAACTGCATTTCTTTCATGGGAAGTATAAATATCATAGGGACCTAAGGTGTCACAGCAGAGCTTACCTACAGAGCTATTTAAAATTTACTTTTACCTGACAGAGGATTTTTTTTTTTTTTTTTTTAATCTTTGGTTTCTTGGTAGGAAGAGAAACAAAGGCTTTCCTGGGCAAGCTTTCCTAAGCACTTCTGAAGAAATCATCCAAAGGTCTTGACACAGAAAATTATTTTAGAATAGCCACGGAACAATGCAAAAGTCTATTTTTGTTAACTGCTGGTTGCATGTTGGAGTTGAGGGCTGGGGACATACACACACCACAAACACAGAGTCAGTTGAGGGCAAAATGATGTCATTCTGCTGTTCAATACCATGAAAATAAAATAATCAGTGTCAGGTCAGTCCTTCCATTTGAAACATGTAAGGAAATTGGGTTTCTTTTCAGGTTTGATATTGTATTGTGTCTCTCTTCTCCACCCAACATGTTTTTGGTGTTTGGGGTTTTTGTTTTTCTTTTTTTTTACTGTTTCGTTTCTTTCCTCTCTTGGTGGCTGGGCCTCTTTCTCAAGGATGTCTGAGTGCCTTTGGATGATTCCTTGACACTTAAAAATAGTTTGTGTCAAGATTTGGCCTGGTGCCTCCTGAACAGTCACTGGCCTAATGGAGGATGGAGTTCCCAGTGTGACCTACAAACGTCTGATTTGGTCATAGCTAGTAGTGTGATGCCTTGCTGTGATTGCAGTAAATTATTACTTCAAGGTGTTAATTAATGACATACTCTATCATAGCCAAGTGTCATACTACCCTTTTTATTGTACACTTATCCTGGATCTATCTTGTACGTGCCAAGTGCAAGGCCCTGCACATGGATTGGGGCAACCCCCAGTATCAAGACAGGCTGGGAGTTGAAGGGATGCAGAGCAGCCCTGAGGAGGAGGACTTGAGGGTACTGGTGGATGACCACCTAGACACAAGCTGGCAATGTGCACTTGCTGCCCAGAAGGCCAACTGTATCCTGGGCTGCACCCAAAGCAGCATGGCCAGCAGGTTGAGGGAGGTGATTCTGCCTCTCTGTTCTGCCCTGGTGAGACCTTACCTGCAGTGCTGTGTCCAGCTCTGGAGTCTTTGGCACATGAAAGATATGGGCCTGTTGGAGTGAGTCCAGAGGAGGGCCACAAAAATGATCAGAGAGGTGGGAATACCTCTGCTATGAGAAAAAACTGAGAAAGCTGGGGTTGTTTAACCTGGAGAAGAGAAGGCTCTGGGGAGACCTTATTGCAGCCTTTCAGTACTTAAAGAAGCTTATAAGAAAGATTGGGACAATATTTTTAGCAAGGCCTGTTGCGACAGGACAGGTGATGGTTTTAAACTAAAAGAAAGTAGATTCGGATTAGAGGTAAGGAGTAAATGTTTTACGGTAAGTGTGGTGAAACACTGCCACAGGTTGCCCAGAGGTGTGGTGGATGCCTGGAAACATTCAAGGTCACATTGGATGGAGCTCTGAGGAACCTGATCTAATTAGAGATGGTCCTGCTTATTGCAGGGGGATTAGACTAGATGGTCTTTAAAGGTCCCTTGCAACCTAAGGCATTATACGATTCAGTGATTTTATGATCTCGTAGGAAAGGGAGGCAGTGATTAAATTTGTGATACTTGGTTTTCTGAAAGACATGTCCTTCATGTGACAGTTGGTGTGAGAAGACCCCAAGGAGTGGTCAGTGGGTTCTTGGAAGATGAGAAGCAGCTGATGCACAGAAATAATAAATAAAGATTTTGCAGAAATTTGAGGGGAAAATAACCAGTCTAAGTGGGCCTTGAAAGCAAATTTACTGTGTCAGGTAGAGGAAAAACACATGATTGTGACTGACTTAGACTGTGCAAGGCATGAAAGAGTGAAGCTGTAGGAGTCCATCACACACCCTTGAGACCACCCAGACTGTGGACCCGGGTACGAAGGCTGCAAACAAAGCTGTTTGTCTGTGTGTTCCTGTGTTGGAGCAAGGGGTTGGGATAGCACAGGGGAATAGGCACAGCCTTGGCTCTGGCCAAGACTGGCTGGCTAGAAAAGCAGAGCACAAATAACTTGTATCTGTAGAGGAGTTGTTTCTTTTTTGCTTGGTTTGTTTTTTAAACAAAAGGGCTTCTCCAACTGTCCTTTTGTTTTTTCTCTCCTATACAGAAAGACACCTTTAAGTATGCCACAGCACATTTATTTGTTTGCTTGTATCCAAAATTGCTATAGCTAAAATGCATTATAGAAAAATGTTTCCTTGTCTCCTTTCCACCTTTTCACTCCTCTTGATCCGGAATACTCTGAGTATGGCACTTTCTGTATCACTTGTAAATAGCTATATTATGTTTCAGTTTCATCTGTGATTTGACTTTTTTCTGAAGCTAGGAGTCAGACAAAAGTATAAGTTAAGTCACTGGGGAATATGGTTTCAGAAGTGGTAGATATAGCTGGAATACTGGCAAACTTTAAAACTCTGAATTAAAAATTGACTAGGTCACAGCAGTGACCTGATAAGGTGACTAAAAATCAAACTCCTGGAAAAAAATGACCCTGTGCACCCTCTTTCCTATGAGATGGTTTTTGAAGTGCCATAGCCACATTGGGTAATGTATATAGAGTTACTAGTATAACTGCACTTAATATTGCTGCTTATATTTCAGATATGTTAAAATTTAATAGAGGCAAAATTGGATTATCTGATCATGATACCGACCCTATTTATTACAGTTGATTATAATTTTTTTTCTTATATTTGTATAACGCTCAGTGGCAAAGTATGGGCTTTTCTTCCTTCTTTTGAAATAGCCTAGTTAAGGCTTACAAGTGTTTTTCTCATATAGGAAGTTAAGGGGATCATCTTCCAAGAAAAATAAAATGCTGTGAATGAAATCTTGGCATTATGTAAATTAGAGTACACCTCCTTTAAGGGAATCTCCAGGCTTCACCAGTATTCCCACATCCAGTCCAATAAAGATGCCAGGAGTATGGTTCTATTATCATTTTCTCCAGCATACTCATTGGAGTATCCTATATGGGATTGCTTCTTCAATGGGGTGCAGCTAAACGAGTGTGTTGGCAGGATGGAGCCACTCCCAAGGCAGAGGTACTTCTGCTTTGTCCCTGGGAATATCCCATAACAGGCTGGGCTTACAGTGAGTAGATGCAGGCTCATATCCGTCACTGGGGCATGCATCCACACTGGACTGATTTTAATAACAGCTGTTGTTGAAAAATTAGAAATGAGTCTCAGTGATGGCAAATGTCTCTGCTTGACTGAAGAACATTAAATAGTAAGTCATCAGACAGGACCACAGAGTAATAATGATTTGATAATGACATAATAATAGTTCAGCTCTTCAGAAAACCCAGTTACTTAAAAACTGGACAGAAGAACAGCAACTATTTTCTCGTGGGCTAAACAATTAGCACTATGCTGGTATTAGGAATGGAAGCATGTAGGTGAAGTGTTTAGGGTCTTGAGCTAACTTTTCTGTGTGCTCTATTGGGCCTTCAAGCCACATAACCAAAAGAGCAGGCAGTTCAGCAGAGGTTGAGCGTTACAGCTGATCCGTTGCTTTTTACAGGGTTATATGTTGAAAAAAGGTCATAAAAGGAAAAATTGGACAGAACGGTGGTTTGTGCTAAAACCCAATATTATTTCCTACTATGTAAGTGAAGATTTAAAGGACAAGAAGGGAGACATCATACTGGATGGCAACTGCTGTGTAGAGGTAAAAAAAAAACCAACACAACACCAATAACCATTAATAGCTTTAAAGATATGAATTAATCCTTTTTAGTGTGTGGGATGGACTCAGGATATCATTTGTCAATGACATTTTTTTACTTTTATATAAAAACAGTAACACTCTTTTTTTTATAAAAGGTTCTTAGTACTGGTATTTGTAGACCTGTAAGACATAACTGCATATGTGGGGCTTGAGTATAACCTAGATTTCAGTGTTTGCAAGGCTAATCCTTTGCTACCCATTCTAGGCCTTGCCTGACAAAGATGGGAGGAAATGCCTTTTTCTGATAAAATGTCATGATAAAAGCTTTGAGATCAGTGCCTCTGATAAAAAGAAGAAGCAGGAGTGGATTCAAGGTGAGGTTTAAAAATCTTGGTTATGTGGAAGTTAAGCCAAATTCTTCCTGAGATTTAGGAAGAACTAAGGATCCATGTAAAAGGAATTGATTCCTGTCATTCAGGTGCCTCAGCTTAGGCACCCATAACCAAAATAAAATTGATTCTATTGTTTGTTTTTTCTATATTGGCTGTGCTTCGAGGGATGAGGAAGGGGAGGGGAATACATTATAAATTCTTTTTTTTTTATTTCAGCATCCTAAAAATACTGACTTGCTTTTACAGTTTTGCTTGACGTGGTCTGGTTTGGTGAGCTGTGGATATGGCTGGAAACTGGGGCTTCCTTTTCTCTTCTCACAGCGAAGGTGCTCCTTGTGTGAGACCAGATATGTGCAAGTGATAGTTATGTGCGTCTTTGGCAGTGTGGGGTGGAAGCCCTTGCAAACTCACTGTTGCCAATTCCATTGATGCACAGCATTTAAATATTTGTATCTTTATGGTTTTGTTTGCACTTCCCTTTTTACCCAAAGCATGTGTTTAATTGCACCAAAGTCTGATGTACGATGAGCGATTACTTAGTGCCAAACTGAAATCGTTGTTCGCAGTTGTAGTAGGTGAACAGAATACCAAAATCTGCCATTCCTCAGCTTTTGCTCTCTTGAGTATTTCCTCACTGAACATAGGTGAATGAGGGCTATGGGGAGAAATTTTTCCCTTGGAGTATCAGTAAGAATAAAGGGTTTATGGCTGGTTTTAAGGGAGTGAGGGATGTATGTTAGGTAACATCTTACTGCCTGATTAGTCACTGAATCTAGAAGTGTTGGGATTTGTTTTGCAGCTAGGTATACAAGTGACTTGGTATGTCCACTGCCTGTTAGAAATCCACATTGGAACTATAATGTATTGGAGTTGCTGGACTTTATCCTTGTGGCACACAGCCAGTACTGAAATCCAAGTGTCTTTCACTTTGTGGTGACAGCTAGCCTGATGAGAAAATACATTTGGAAAAAACCAACCCAACAAACACTGGCACAAGTATTCACTCACTAATGCTTTCCAGAAAGCTTAGCATTTCCCTTCACTGGTGTTCTCTTCCTTTCTCCCTGTCTTGCACGCTCCTTTCCAGCCATACAGACCACTGTAAGCCTGCTGAGAGCAGGGAGCCCTCCACCCCACAAAGAAGCACGCCAGAAACGAAAGGAATTGCGGCAGAAGCTGTTAGCTGAGCACGAAGAGCTGGAACGGCAGATGAAAGAGCTGCAAACAGCCAATGAGAATAAGCAGAAGGAACTGGAGACCGTGCGAAAGGTGAGAGTGGGAGCTGCTGACCTTCAAGTGTTAAGCTCCATCTCTGTGATTGAGCTGGGCTTCCTGAAGTATAATTAGGCAACTGTTTCCTGTTCATGTGTTCAGATACATTGAGCAAACTCTTCCAGAGGAGGTGAGCTTGTGCTGGCATTAACCCCTCCAAACAAGTAGATGTGCTGGTTGAGGCTGCAGTAAAGGCTTTGGCCTTGACTGCAGCAGTTTCTAAGGACTGCTCAGCAGGCTGAGGGTAACACGTGGGCCAGCCCTGTTCCCTGTACATAATGAGGGTATTGTGAAGCTAGTGAAAAAATCCCCCCGCTCTATGGACAGTGTCTGGGGACTGGAGAGGCTAGTATTTTCCTTTACCTTGTGGGGGGGAGGGTGTTGTTTTTCTTGTCTGGTAGACACATCTGTCAAACTGTGGGCTTTCCAGGAAGATCTTCTCACATACTTTTCCATAGTTCTGTTACATGAATTGTATGCGTGGGAATACTTCTCTTCACACAGACATCGTGTCCAGAGATACAAATTTAATTAACAAAGATTCAAAGTGATTTTGTGAGTATGTACAGACATGATTTTATTAGAGTAGGTTGGGAGAGACCTATAGAGCTGAGACACATAGCAATCATTTATAAACTGTTTAAAATCATGTTCCCTGTAAATGCTGGATTGAGTTCCAAAAGCTTGGGAATTGGACTAGAATTTTCTGAGTATTAGCAGCAGACTTGCTGAATACATTATTTTCATTGTAAACAGCTTTTCAGCCTAAATCTAATGAGCGGCAGGAGACACTAAGGTGCCTTTGCTGTGGCTGCACATTCTTAACAGCAGGTGGAACATGCTGATGGATCTTTGCACTTTGGAACAACTGGTACCTCTGCAACAGTTCTCCACAGATAATTGATAGTATCCAAATGTACTTCCTGTCTGCATCATTGCTTGAGTGTTTCATAAATGAAAACTGCTAATTTTAGCCCTCAGTTAGAAAAAACTGTCAAGATCTTTGTAGCAGTGGGGGGAAGCTGTAAACATTGTGAGAGCATGTTAAGGGTGCTGAGTGCAGAAAGCAAATAAACCAATACAATAATACATTCTTTTTTTTAAGAAGTCTTGTCATAAACAAGTCACTATTTGTGGCAAGGATAATTTTTTGGGTTTCTTTAATAACCTTATATTGATAGTACTGATGTGGGTATTATTCTAATGTTTGCTTTAAAAGAGTTTGACAGTGGAAAAATAAATATTTAATTTTAATTTTAGCACCTATATTCTACCATGTGTTTAAAATTCAGAATGCAAAATCTGCTTTGAATGATTGCCTGTGTTACCTGCTAAGTACTGCACCTCTTAACAGGAATCATAGGGCTGGGTTTTGGTGTTGAGTTTACTTTATTGAGGAAAAAATTCAGGGGGAATATAACTGAGCAACCCCAAAGGAGCAGAGGATCTTGACAGGCTCCAGGGAGTTTTGTGGAGAGGTGCAGCAAGAAGTGTCTTTTGAAGTGGATTGTATTAGAATGACTTTTCAAGCAGAATAGTTTAGTCTCTCTCACATGAACTACTGCACTTGGACTAAGTGGGAGGTACTGTGTTGGAACTTAAAGTGTTTGATTAGTTCAAAACATGTTAATCGAGTCAAAGGTATTGTACATGGTTCAGGAAACGGAGTTTTTCTGGAAAGCTTTGAGTTAATCTGCTCCTACTGGCAGTGAGCCAAGCAGCATCTGCCAAAGTGCACTCTGTGACTGGTTTGTATTTTGCTAGCTCCTGCAGTAGAATATTTCAGAAGAACAAGAGCCTTTGTCTAAAATAGATCTTTTTTCGTATTTTTTTAATGGAATTTTGAGATAAACTCTGCAGACTGAAAGGTAAGTTTTTCTTACTGAGAGCATGCACAAGACTTGTGCACCCTTTCTGTTTCAGTTTGGGGTCTTGCATGGGATTCAGAGACTCTGTGCTAAGTAACCCCTGCTGAAGTGGTGTGTTCCTGTGATTCCCCCTCCCTCCTTGCCCCCCAGTATTTGAAGCTTTTCTCTAAACCGCACTGGTTTTGCCAGTAACCTTACCTGCCAGGAGCTGATGTCCTCTGACATGGATTAAGCAAGAAGTTGCTGATCAAGAATGGACAAATGGTGTATTCTCTTGTTGAGCACTCTGGCAAAAGCCTGGCACCCACCCTTGCCTGTGACTGCACATTTGCCCTCTTGGATCAATTCTGGCAATGTTTGTTTACTTGTAAAGCAGGGAAGGAAATCAAAAGAACATTTCACTTCACTAGGCATCTTGGATTTGCCTACAATTGAATGCTTTTAAATGTTTTCACAGAGGAGGAGTACTACTACTAAAAGACTGGCATCATTTAAGTCTTTGAAAGGACAGCAATTCTGTACTACATCTTAAAAACAAACTAGGAGCCTTCTCCTTCCCTTCTTTCCTTCTATTTCAGACTACAGTGCTATCACAAGCACTTAAAGGAATGAAAGTTCTAGCTTGGCAGTTCTGTTTAGGCATCTCCTTAGTTTATCTAGGTTGTGTGATGAAGATGGTTTAAATGTGGAACCTTCCAAAGATGTCCTGCTTTTACCTGTGGAAACGATTTCACCAGCCTAGCGTATGAAAAGTGCTTTCTGTTTCCTCTGAAGCATTGGATAACTTTATTTGGAAAATTCTGTGAAAAACTATTTTTGTTTTCAGTACTGATAAAGTTTTGGCTGGTACTTGCACATTTCTAACCTGTGCATTTCAAAAACGCATGCTATTGAAATCCTGGTGAAAAGGAAAACTGGTGACTTATCTTTGTATGTGAAATCAAGATGCAAAACAAGTCATGTAAGTTGCAAAAAGGTGTGAAGGTATCAGCAGATGTTTCCTCGGCTAATTTTTCCCCTAATACGAAGTGAAGATTATGGACTAGTATTTTATTCACCTTACGTGGCAATCTAGGGGATATTAAAGGGATGTGATTCACAATAGCACAAGCATTTATTATAGTCAAAGTTTGTGGCACTTCTGCTTTCCCATGGCAATTCAGTGCTTCTCGCTTCTGTTTCTGTATGAACTCTGCATGCTGGCATGTTTTCAGTACTGGAACTCCTGTGCAGTCCTGCCTGCAGTGGGGTTTTCCGTAATAGAATAATAGTCCCATATGAGATAGAAATAGCTGTATTTCATTCCCTATTGGTTGGGCAAACCAGGACTCAAAGGAAACTTTGATGAAGTCTGATAATTGACTTTTCATTAGTAAATTTAAAATCATTTTGCAAATAACAAGATTAAAAACCATATTTGGAGATTCAGAATGGCCTCAGGCATTTTTTAAGAAAAGCTGGTGTCTTACTGCTTTAGGAGGTTTCTTCAGTTCTTGGTAGAAACAAAAATCATTAAATAAAACTCAGTTCCCTCCAAATGTTCTAGTTTTGAGGAATTATTTTTTTCCTTTCTTTCTGCCCAACCCCTGCCCTTCTTTTCCAGCAACTGGAAGCAGCAGCTGCTCGTGCTGCTGAGGAAGAGAAGAAAAGACTTCAGACTCAAGTCGAATTACAAGATCGCTTCAGTTTGGAGCTGGAGAGAGAAAAAATGGTGAGTAGTGCACAGGTTTTTCTGTGGTGATTACACACAGTTCAGCAATGCTTTACCTCACAGGCAGTCACTGAAAGGATTCCACAGATTTTGCAGGAGGCTGGAGAATACAACCTGTGTTGCATTTATTAGAGACATAGGAATAAAGTATTTTATTCCTAGGGAATATTTTATTCCTAGGGAATTCAAATACTGGAACAGCTCAACTACAATTTTTATAGCATTCAAAGCTTAAATATTATTGGGAAAAATATGACTGTTTGAAGGATAAATGCAGACTGAAGTTTCCTTGCAGTTCTCGAAGAGGGAGAACCTGAGGCCAGTATATACTACATGAACATGCAAAATGAACGCAGGCATAATCAAAATGCACTTTAGGCATCTTCTGCCTCGAATATAATCCTAAAACTTGCTTTTTTATGCAGTGTTCTTTTACATTTATACACATACACACACACACAAATACTGTTGTTTCACAACACCGTTACTACAATCCACACTGAGAATTTCCAAATGGAGAAAAGAAGTAGGAATAATCAAGTCGATGTGATAGAACCTCTGGGAACACAGAGTGCAGCTTTTTGGGCTGAGTGTGAATTCCTGAATGCAGTCAATTTCCTGCTCAGTGGGATTTCAGTTAGCTGAGGGAAAGCAGACTGCAGACAGTGGAGCAGGACATGCAATCCCACCACACTTGACAGCCAGCCTTTCTTGCTGACTTCAGGAGCTGTGATTACCTTTTGTGAAGTACATGTTGTGGATTGCTAAATGCTGAGGGTTTGATGCTTTATCCTGACTCAGTTCAAGGCCACCTGACTACTGCTGTTCCCAGCACAGTGAGGGGCTGGGTGGGAGGATGGCTTCGGTGCCACTGTGCCCCTGATTTCCCATTCTGGTCAGGGAAAGGGGCGTAATGAGGATCAGAGACTGGGTGAGCGTGGATGTGCAGCATCTCCTCACCTTCCTCTATTCCTGGTTGTTAAATGCTCTTCTTAGCAAAGCAAACCTCCTTAGCTGATTTCCACACCTTTATCCATCCTATGCTGTCATGGTGCCATCATCTAGATATGTGTGGATACACTGCTGCCGAGAGAAGACTTGCTTGAAGGAAGGAGTGGAAATGGTGTAATTCAGCCACCCTGACCTCTGTGTCTGGGCACTCTGCAAGTTTTCTTTTCCTTAGTTTTTAGTGTGTATCTGTAAACTAAGTGACAAGATCAGATGGACTGAAGTTAGGATTAAACCCCTGAAAAAAAACTGTGCAGCACAAAGTAGGGCACTGTAAGTAACTGGTATCATTTATTTATTTATTTAATGCTTTTAATTACACATCTGCAAATCTAGATTCAAATTTACCAGTTTTGCTCTGCAGGCAGCAGGAAAAGGCTTGCCTCTGAAAACATTATCTCAGGGAAACCTAGCAATTGGAAATCTGAATTAAATGGTAGCTTATACATGTCCTCAATTTATGCTGCTAGGTAAGACAAAAAATGGAAGAGCAAGTTGCTCAGAAATCATCTGAACTGGAACAGTATTTACAGAGAGTACGTGAACTGGAAGAAATGTACAAGCAGCTACAGGAAGCTTTGGAGGATGAGAAACAGGCACGTCAAGACGAAGAGACTGTAAGGAAACTTCAAGCCAGGTATGGCTTTGACCTAGTAGAGATGTATTTCAATTTCCCACTGCCCCTCACAATAACAGCTGTGCCATAGTATTAAAGATTGTTTGCATCTTGGACGTGCTTCTGGAAAGGGGTGGGACTAGCCTATAGTCCAAACACAAGATTAATTTTTTCCCCCCCTCTTAAGCCATGAAGGTCACAGCTGGTATTTATGATTTTTGAAATATGTTTGCTTAACCCTTAGCAGTGGCAGTCCTCAGCAATTCCAGAGAATCAGGCCCATCTATTTTTCAGCATGTTGTGTATGTCAACACCTGAAAAACTGAGATCACTCTGTACAGAATTTTCAACTGTGTGTTTTAGAAAACAGCAACTGTAATCATGCCTTTCTGCTGCATTCAAACATTTAAAGTGTAATTGACAAAAGGTTAGGTCTTCTCTTGCTCATGTGGGCTGTGTTTAGTGCCATTTGTTTCTTCACCTATCAGTCCTCCTGAGACAATAAAGATAGCTTATGCATGCTTATTTCTTCTGGGGTTTTTCAGTCTTTACATTATTGACTACATTTTCTGAATAGCCCTTGTAGCAGGCAGACTCTTTGCACTGCTGGCATCATTTACACTGAAGACAAGCCAACAAGCAGTAACTTTTTCCCTGCTTCCCAAGAATTGAAAAAAGAAAAATAAAAGGGAAACCCAGCTTGGCTTCCCACCATGTATGCTACGTGATGCATACAGCTTACTTTGAAGTGCAGTTAACATCACAATCCCCATTGCAGATTACTGGAAGAGGAGTCAGCAAAGAGAGCGGAACTGGAAAAATGGCACTTACAGCAACAACAGACCATTCAGATGACAGAAGCAGAGAAGCAAGAGCTAGAAAACCAGAGAATGATAAAGGAACAGGCTCTTCAAGTTGCTATGCAGCAACTGGAACAACTTGAACTGGAAAGGAAGGAGGCTCTTGAGCAATATGAGGTGAGCTGTTCTGTTCACCAACCTCTCACACTTAGCCAGGTATTCTGTAGTTCAACTGAATTTGAAGTTCATCAATATCCGGTTTCTTCAGGGATTAGTATGGCACAAAAAACCCATAACAGGTAGGCTAGTTATGTGTTGGAGATTTTTTTCCTAGATCAGTAGATATGTTTGAAAGAGAGGACATGTTTCAGACACACCTGTATTCTTTATTCCTTTGTCCCAATTTGCATGCAGTCCAGCTCAGTCGTATCCTAACATACTCTTATCTACATTTGCAGTCTGTACTCTCTGTACATTGCAGTCCCATTGCTGTCATAACTAAGTGTCTTATGCACTGGAATTAGTTATTCTTGCAGTGTTTTGATGATGTCGTGGGGCAGTATTGCCTTCTACAGATGAAAAAATCAATGTGCTACTGTAGGCCCTTGCTCCTCAAAAAGGTATTTAAGCACTGAACTGATGTCAGGGATAGGTAGGAGTTAGCTCAGATTCTCAGTGTGTAGCACTGCCTCATGTGCCAAATGCCTGTTCTCTGCTTCACTGCACTTGGTGACAGCCAGTAGCTGTAATTCATGGAAGAAATAAGAGTCAGGATCCAGTGAATACAGATTCTGAAGTGCTGCATACTTTCTAGGGCGGGGGAGGTGTTGATCCTGCCTGTATTTAGGTCAGGAAACAAAACATGACTGGATTTCTGTTTGACTAGAGGAGTGAGTTTATGGCATCTCTGTGCCCTTGAAGTAAGCTTTGTGAAGGACAAACTACTGAGCTGTCTCAACTGTCACAGAATACAAATGCTGCAGTGACTGCAACAAGGGCACAGGTGGCTACTTTACAATTTACTTACCATGTTAGTGTTACATCTAAGACCATTGTTAGATTGCTTTTGCTAATACTTAACCTTTTTTTTAGGTAACATCTCAGGCTTTCTGTGTATGAAACATTTATTACTCAAAAGGAACTGCTGAATACAATAGACATAAAACCAAACAACAACAAAAAATCCACAAAACAAATGATGGAGTAGGTCACTGTGATAGTTGTCTCATTATTTTAGAAATAATTGAACATTCTGGCCTTCCACTTGAAATTGACCAAGATTGGTTTAGACTGAAGAATGCCTCTTTCTTGTGTGGGTGTAACAGAAGTTGTCCCTTTTCCTACCTTACATTTTATGATTTCTGATAGTAGGAGATACCCACTAGCTGGCCTTAGTTTGGAGAAGAAAATGTGTCTTTCTGTTTTGAAAATACGGTTTATGTAGTTTCTTTCAGTCTTCATGAAGACTGGCCCTACCTATGGAGCTATAGAGTCTTTTAAAAACCTAGTTATTTCTGGATTCAGATTTGACAGCTTACTTTTATGCAGCTAGTGACAACTAAGTGACTTAGGATGGTTAAAAATTAAGTTGTCCTGCCTACACTAAATGGAGCATTAGCTGAATTAACATGGGTCTGTCTCTAGATTTAAAAGGGGTTTATATATAAAGAGTTAAATTATACTTGTTTTCAAGTGGGCTGTATCTTATTTCAGGAGGTTAAGAAGAAGCTGGAAACGGCAGCTAATAACACCAAGAGCTGGAAAGATAAAGTAGCTCATCATGAGGGATTAATTCGACTAATAGAGCCAGGTAAGTTGTCAACAGAAAAGTTACAAAAAATAGGTAGTCATTCTGTCTCATATACTTAGATCACTTAGTGATTTACTGGTCTGCCTCTTCTTGTAGCTTACTGGTTTCACAGCAACCTATAAAGAACACATTTGTGAGAATCGATGATGGTAATTTTCAAGTCTACCTCTGTTGGCCCTACTAGTTAGTTACTTGAAACAAAGAAAGAATCAACCTGAACACTATGGTTTGGGTGTTTAATGTAGTTAGCATAAATGCTATTGCCAAAAACATGAAGTAAAGATAGCTAAAATACTTGATTGTGGGGAAAAGTTTTAATTTTTCAGCTTGCTTAGTAGCATGCCAGCCTAGAGGAAAGTTGCTTTGTAATGCAGCGCTGGAGAGATCACCTTGCTTCAAGGATATCTCAAAGGCAAGAAGAAGATGGTATACAACTATTTGGGTGGGAAGTTGGGAGATGAGGATGCAAAAGACTCCAGCAGTTGACAATTTCTTACCCTTAAGCACCTTCACTGGCAGTGTCCCAGGCATTCCTCCCTCCTTGGTTAAGCAGGTCCTTGTATCACCTTTGAGAGGTTTCCAGTCACAGAAGACACAGCCTTCACTAAATCATTCTGTGGTGATATGTCTGTCCCATCGGCAGTGGGGAAGTGATGTCTGCTATCACTGTCTGAAACACTTGTTTCATGTGTTGCACTCTTGTCTTGTAGGCTCCAAGAATCCTCACTTAATCACAAACTGGGGCCCAGCTGCCTTCACTGAAGCTGAACTTGAGCAAAGACAAAAGAGCTGGAAAGGGAAAAAAGCCACTTCAGAGTAATGACAGTAGCTGATGTCTTGTTGGTGAACAGAAGCCCACTTTCCTTCGTTCTGCTTTGCAAAGAGCAGCTTCTTGCTTGTAAAGATTTTAGTTTGCTCAGCAGGTTGGGCCTTCCTACAAAGGGAATACTGTTTACTACATAGGAGTGTCTGCTCTGAGCTCAGTAATTAGAGTATGTGGTGTCTGACAGTACTTGCTGTTTTCCCTCACATTTCTAGAAATTCTGTTCTTTTATACAAAACTTTTTAACTGAAGATTTTTATTAAATGTAGCTAGTGACAGAGTTGTTCCTATACTAGCCTGTAACAATCTGACAGCATCTAACCAGTCAAGCAGCATCACCTTCATTCCAAGAAACGAGGGAAGCAATTGTTTCATTGTTTCACTCAGTATAATTTAAACCCAGGATAAATCAGCCCTGGAGGTTCTATCCAACTCTGAGACAGACATTACCTCTCCTTTCATTGAGGCTCCTTTTATGTTTCTCTGTCTGCCTGTTGCTCTGTGCACGGTGCTTAGCGCTCAGATACGTTCTTCCTTCGCCAGGGCAGACTGGCATCACTGGGTACCTGCTGGCTGGGCCAATTTTGTGTCCTCTGTTCCTGTTTGCAGAAATCCAAACAAAAGAACTGGAAATAGGCATGTACCAAATGCTGCTGTAAAACAGCTGGAAAAAGGAGTCACACAAGGTTGTTCTTGCACAATCTCATACTTGAGAACTGTTAAAAAAACCCTTTGAGAGTTCTCTCTGCAGTTGAAAAGATGCACAGTTTTGACTTACAGATGTCTAGAGCAAAAGAAGAGAAGCTGATAGCACAAACAGGCCAAATAACCATCTGCAGCAAGACTGGGCAAGAAATCTGATTAGAACGTACCACTGGTTTAGACACAGCAGTTTTGGCTTGTTCTTCATTGGAGGCCAGAATTAAAAAAAGAAAAGCAAGAGGAAGACTAAATTTGACATTTTTACTGTTGACAGAAATGATAAATATGTAGCAATAGTACTTTAGAAAAAATTATTTCTCATTGGTAAAATAATTTTAGCATTTTTACTAACAAGGCTTCCCAAAGAGCCTGCTGCTCTGCCTCAAAACGCTCTCCAGGGACAAAGCCAGTTACTGTCAGTTCCATATGGCAGCAACTCTGTGATTTAGCTTTGTAGATCTCCCACAGCAGACGAGTCAGTAAAATAGTGTTCCTGCTGAATTGTACATATTTTTTGAGAACCAAGTCTCCCTGCCCAAAGAGCAGTGGTGTGGCTTGTTAGTCAGCTTTTACCTTAGTATGTACTCCAAACATGGACATCCATCTCTTAGCACCTGCTTTTTAGTTCAGCTAGATGTTAAATTATTCTACGTAAGGAAGAAGTTAATTTTTCAGATGGATAACCACTGTGTTTGTGTACAGCATGGTGATCCCTGGATCTCAGAAAAGCAGAAGCTGTATAGACATGTTCTTCAGATTTGAAAGGCAATAGCAGTTTATTTGCCTATTAACTAAGACTCACTCAAGTACTGAATCTTCTCAGACATTTATTCTCCGATTATATTTTTATACTAATTGAAATCTTTAATGTTTCAGTAAATGGAGTGCTGATCAGAATGGCAGGGAAGTCCAGGATCTTCCTATTTGTATTTACTGTACAGGAAGGCAGTAGTTCCTTAAGCTTGCTAATAAGGCATTTAAAAAATTGATTTACAAAAGAAATGTGGAAAAACTTGCAATAAAAATACTAATGTATACGTTGTTGAATTTTGCTGAAGGAAATGGAACAGTATTTATAACTACAAAACATCTTTTCTGTGGACAACACAGGTGTATTGGGGCTAAACTTGTTTAATTTTTTTAACAGTCTTTATTTTGAACAAATATTTTTTAAGAACACCAAGTGACACGGTTTCCTTTTTTTTACTGTTCTTTAGAATTGGCTATTTAATAAAGTAATACAAAGTCATTTCCATTTCTGAATTAACTGATGTCATTTTGCATGGGTTGGTTTGTGTTAGTGCAGTTCAGAATCCAGTAACTGTTGTATGGAAGAAAGTATGACTGTAATGGAAGAAATATGTTCCCTGGGATTTGCATAAGAGCAATAATAAAGGCAGTAGTCACACTTTAAGACAAATATAATGTCGTAACGGCACCACTTACAGCAATATTCCATACACCTTGATGCAGTATAATGATGCTCAGCTGCTACAGACAGCAATGCTCAATGTTCTGAGGGTGTAGTTTAGCTGTTTTCTGGAACACAAAGCTTGCCAGGCAGGAAATGAACTGATAGAACATTTGCATCTACAGTAGCACATCAAGGCGTAGAGTGCTGGCCTTGGGACAAGGGCAGACCTGCTAATGTCTTACTGCAAGCTAATGGGGGAAAAAGACTGTGGTGTAAGGGTACCTTGGCACATACAGACACATGCCTCTGCAGACAAACCAGCCCTTCATTAAAATGACATCTGCTAACATCTGCCTTATGTCTTAAGTCACTATTAGAAGAGGAAATGAGACAAGTCTCCTTTCAGCTCTGTTGTCCCTGCTTGCTCTGATGAATGAAGAAAGCTTTGTATGAAGTGTTGCACAGTACAACTGGGGGAAGAGGTTGCTTTAGAAATTAAACAAACAATTGCATTTTGAGCAAAAAATACCACTTTAGACTAAGGCCGTTAAAGCTACACTGACCACACCATTCAAAGAGAACGTAAAGCTGTGAGTCACAGTCACCACATCTCATGAAACAGAGCAGCATGGAAAACTGCACCCCTGCTGTAGTATCTGTTCTGGTGAGGCCAAAGATTACAGCTCTTATTCTAGGAACACAGTGAGGCTGCTAACGGTGAGACAATCCTCACTGAAAGGTGACATCTCTGTCTCTAAGACACCACGCATTCCACACACATACACCAGGCTTAATTACTTACACAGAGGTGAGTGGAAACCTGCATCTGCTGTTCTGGAATCCTCAGCAAGATGAACTGGAGCATTTAGGCCTCTTGTTTTGTCTGCCAGGTTCAGGTTACATGCCAATGGCAGAACAATAGCACTGCACCATGCTTTTTCTTCCTAAGACAGGATGGGTTTTGCCCTGTAACCCAGTCTATGGAAATGATTTATGAGACTGTTACATCCTTGTTAACATATTCCCAACCTGTAATAGGCTGGTTTCCAGCAACTCATTACTTCTGTTTAACTTACCCACATGAACAGCCACAAAAGCAAAGTCTATATGGGAAAGAAAATAGGGTGGCAGGACAGCATCTATATCCTGGAGTTGGTGGGGAGGAATGCCAACCCCAAAAGAAGAAACTCTTCAGTCACCCAGGCCTTCTGGAACAGCAGCTGCACCATCCATTTCAGTAAAAGTGAGCTGAAAATAACCAACTTTTATCTGAAATATGTGAAGCAGTTAGGTAAACAATTCTTGAGTAAACCTGTCCATGGCCAGGAAAGCAGGTATCTATAAGGTCTTTCAATTGCTTTCAGGGGAGAGAGAGAGAATTAGTTGTTAATAAAGCAAAGGGGAGAGGACAGAGGAACTGTAACATGTCACAAAATTGTAATCTCTAATAGACTGAAAATCTGCTCTGACTCTAGCAAGGTTTTAGTTCCCCCACTCTTCTGCTGGGGACTTCCCAGCTCTGCCTGCACTATACTACTTATTTGAGAATTGTGGCTCTCGGGGGTTTTTGTGGTGATTTTTAAAAAAAATTTGTTTGGTTTTTGTGGGTTTTGTTGTTGTTGTCTTGTTTCGTTTTTTTAATCTCCCGCCAGGACCCTGCATCCTCAGGCCGGGTCTGCTGCACGAGGGCTACGAACAAAATTGGGACTCTGGGGCCGGTCTCGTACCTAGGTTCCAGCTGCCATCTGGTGGTGGCTTAGCCTTTCAGCGTCCTGGTCCCCCAGCTCGTGGTGAACGGAGCTTTACTTGCGCTCTGAGCATGTCCGAGACACGAAAACCACCCTTCTGCTTCGTTCCCTTTCAACTGCAGCACCTGCTTACAATGACGTCCAAAGGCTGGAAAAATGCTGAGTGGACCAAGTTTCTTGCTGCCTTACCATTCCCTCACTGCTGTCATTGTAGCATGTTATCATCCTTGAGTTCATGAGCCAGTTCAGTTCTCAGTATAGCTGATCCTAGAGCTCGCGCATGAGCCTAGGAAAAAGGATTTTACAACACAAGTGTTACTGCTGGCCTAGGATAAATTTATGCTCACAGCCTTGAGACTAAATCAGGCATATTACAAAAAAAAAAAAGCAACCACCACTAAACGTTCCTTCATCCCCAACCAAAAACCTAACCACCACCAAAACAACAAAAAAAACCCCCACTGAATGTCTACAGTCAGATACACCATCCAGCAAGGCCTCAGCTGCAACACAAAGCTTGGGCTGCCATATAGCTTTCCTAATGGGAGTAAAGCAGGACAAGGAGACACATGTAAGGAGGGTTACTACCTACAGCGTACATGCCTTGTTTATCCTTCACCCCACCCCGTTCTCCCTCCTACTGAAAGTGGTCATTGACTTGCTGGATAAAAAAGCCTCAAGGCTGCAGGACTGAGAGAAGGATGTGGAATGTGTCAGCTCATCTGTATGTCCCTTTGGGGAGCAGGACCTAGACTCATCCTTTCAAGTTGAAGGTGGGAGGTGGAGAATAATAACAGAAAACAAACAAACAAACAAAAAAAAAGGAAAAAAACATCAGCTTGTGGTCTGAAACACTTTGGGGCTCCCCATGCCAAGGTAAACAGCCATACAGACATCATGTCTTGAGGACTCCTGTTACTGCTAATGGGGCCCTGAGATCCACAATGAAACACACAGAAAGCTTGTGACAGGACATGAATTCAGAGACTTGTGAGTTTCACTGTGAACTTCCAATAACTTGGAAATGCCAGGGAATCAAAAGTACAGAAAAGCACTGTTTTATGAACTGGCTTTCTGGCTATGTCAAAAGTACACATCCTTCAAAAAATTGAAAAGCCAGTTGTTGTTTTAACACTTAGGATGAAAAAAAGGTAGCTGCTTCTCAGCGCCAAATGAAATTAAAATTGGAACAGCATGATGAAAAACAAAAACATCCTGAAAAGCCTTGAGGAGGAGATTTAGTGAGGCAGTTTTAACACCTACAAGCACAATTCTGGACAGGCTGCTTGAAAAGAGCCCCTATTCCCACTTCTTTCTGGTATCTTAGTGTCAGTGACAGAGGTAATGTAAAAGGATATGAGCAGCAGGCCAGAGGAAAGAAAGCCCAAGGCAGACTGGGCAGAACATTGATTAAAAAGAAACAGAAATCACAAACCCCAGAACAACTACACTCACTTTCCCCTATTGGCCACTCATTTAAATACCTTAATAAATAAAACAAGTGCAAAAAATTTAACCCTTTCTCCCTCAGCCAGGGTACTTGCTCACTGCTCACACTGCTCTTTGCCTACCAATGGACCTCGCTCTATCACCAGCTTTACACACTGTTATTACTATCATTGCTAATTAATAGCACTACTTACCGTGGCTATAGCACACAAACAACTCTTACAGTATCTGGTCCTAACAATGTCTTCATACAAATGCTCACCTGCCATTATTCCTGTTGTCACCTATTTTCTGCACAGACACAGCAATTTGCTCAGGCAATGCAGATTTCACCTCCTAGAGCATCTGTATGTTTGAGCGTGATCCGCACAGCTCTGCGTCAGCCACTCTCACCCACAGTTGCACAAGGCATCCACGTCCTTACACCTAATTTGACCAACAAGTCTGAATTGAATGCATTAGTACACCAGATGGGATTAAAAACTCAAACATTGTAATGAGAAAGTTTCAAAAGCAGCCTGGGCTTCCTTGGTGCTGACGTTTATTAGCTGTTGCAATGCCTACCAAAGCATGGGGATTTCTCCTTCCACTCCAAAGAGGCTTGTGCAGCTCAGCCCTGAGACAGCATGCAAGTGCTGGGGAAGCCAGGTCCTCTGGGATGTTGGTTCCTCACTCCTGACTAGAAAAAGAAAAAAAAAAAAAAAAACAACAAAAACACCACTTTAAAATCTACTTAAGGTCAGACTCTGCTTAAAGACACCTTTAGAAAGTCCCTCTCTCATGGCATAACTGGAACTGAAATGTTGCATTTGGAGCAGCCTGCGTTTGTGTTTTCCCAACTGTTTCCTTTGTTACAGACACACTGGGCCGTTTTGCTTTTTCCAAGATGTGAAGTTGACCACCACTGTGTTTGTCTGTGGGGGAGGAGCATTCCCCATTTTGCAGACAGGCTTTTCCCCTGCCAGAAAGACTGCGTTGGCCCTGCACTGCTTTCTCTGGGAGAAGGTGGGAAACTGGGGGTGGGGAGGGCATACAGCCTGCTCACACACCGGTCCCCTCAAAAAGCTGAGGAGTGGGGTGGTGGGGTCCAGGCACTCAATGTGAGACTGCCCTCTGCAGGACAGAGATGGCATTTTCTGCCTTTGCAGTTTTGCTTTAGCATGGCCATCGCCTGCCTTTGAGGGTTGCCTGATACCCAAGGGGGTTGCTGCTGGCCCAAGGAGCATTCTGTGATGGTTGGCCAGGAACAACCATCACCCCAAGCCTGGTCTTTCAGCATAGCCGTACATGGCCTCATTTGCAAAAGAAACTTCCTTGCCTGTGCTCTCGCGTGCTCCCTTCACTGTCACCATTACAGACAGAAAAAGCCAAGTCCACAGCTGTTCTCAGGCCACCTCTAGCCAGCAGGAGAAAATCTAGAGCATATATTCCTTGAAATCGCATTTCCAAGGGAGGGGCAGCCAAGGACTTCGAGCAGGCATGGGGTGCAGTACATGAACTAGCTCAGCAGAATAGCTCACCAAAGGAAAAGGTAGAAAGAAAACCACACCGAGCACCAAATGCCCTTGCCCGGATGGGTTGCTCCCTGGCACTTTGCTGTCTCTGCAGAGCGTGGGCCAGTCGTACACAACTTTGAGGACAGGTCTGCCTCTGCATCCCCTCCTCACCCTACTTTGAGCGGTCACTCCTACTGGTGTCCCTGCGGCCAGCTGACACCGTCCCAGCACCCAGCGAACCAGCCCTGCTCAATTCCTGCACTGGCGCTGCTATTTTAGCAGAAGGCTCCTTGGGCGAGTGCAGGACTCAGGGCAGCGTATGCCGAGGCCCTCCCCCGCACCTCTGGCCGATCGCCGCTCCCCCCGGTCTCGGCTCTCTTCCCAGTTTTATCTCGGCCCAGCTCCCTACGTGCCGAAGTAGTGCGAGAAGGGTGACGCGATTTTTCCAAAGCACCCCGGGCTAGGTCTGGGAGCCGCCGCGCAGGCCTCCTCCTCCAGCGGAGCTCCGTCAGCCCGGCCGGGTGGCTGCGGCCGCTCCCCCGGAGCCGAGGAGAACAATACGAAATACCAGATGGGCCGCAGGAATGCGGGAGATAGCGCGGCGGGAGGCTCTAGTGAGCCCGGCAGGGCTTGCTCACGGCTTGGCCGCGGAGCAGAAAAGAGCAGAGACGGCCACTCGCCCGGGCTGCCGCCGGGCCGGGGCGAGGCGGGGGGGCCGGACCAGGGCCGGCCCCGACGGCAGGTGGCAGCCGGACACCGCAGCTGGGCCTCGGCGCAGGGGAGCGGGGAGCTCCGGCCTGTCCTTAGCCACATCTGCCGAGGAGTCCGGAGAGGCGGCGAGCGACACAGGTCTGCGGTGCTGAGCTGGGAGCGTGCTTGGAGCTGCAGCACTGGTGTACGTGCAGCACCTCACTGTTGCTGCGGGGGGGATATGAAAACCACTCCTCCTCCGCCAGGAAAGCACGCGTAATGCCACACCGAAACCTCTTCTTAGCGTTTGGATGACTTATCTCAGCAAAGAGAAGTAAAAAGAACTCGGATCAGGCAGACTATGAACATACCTTCTCTTCCCACCCAGCGGCACAGGCTGAGCAGCTCAATGCCCCTCACCCCCTCTGCGGCTCCAGGCACATCGATTTCCCTCATTTATTCAGGTGACTGAAAGCAGGATCTGTGCCCACAGCTGCGAAGGCTCAAGGCTAATCTAACAGTCATACAGTTCCTCTGTTGGGTAACATTTTCCCTCAACGACTTCATGAACTTTAATCCAGTTTTGAAATGTAGGGGAGGCTAAATTGGATTACATTAGATCAACTGCTCATGTCATAAACTCTTGAGAAGTGGGACTGGAGGGTTTTTTCCTCCAGAAACCTTTTGCTGGCCCACAAAATCCTTGGGCTTTTTTCTTAGCTCAGACACCAAAAGGGGGAGTTTTCAACTTCCAAAAATAAATCAAAGACACCATAATGCCTGCAGGGTATTTGTTTCTCCATAGGAACGTGAACCTGGTGGTTTAGTTTAAGAGAGACTAAGCTAGCACTCACATTTTCTACATTCCTTCTTTTCCTGATATATCAAGATCGACAGGTTTGAACTGTTATTTTAATGAAAACCTACTACTCCATAGAGGGTTTCCTGTTTTAGAAAGATAATATTTCAGAGCTACAAAATTCCAAACAATCTGACTTGCTATCACCTTCGTCAGGTCCCTTAACCTCCTTATAGCACAGTTGCCAACTGATGAAACGTAAGTGACATTTATCCATTTAAAAAAAAAACAACACACAGACTCACAATCATCTGTAAAATACCCAGGTGTTCCTAAAAAGAGAGCTCTTTAAGTGATACCATGATAAAATGTGTCCACAAGGTGCAAACCAGAGATTGCCATGTGAGGACTAAAAGGGCCACATGTACCAGAGCAACCCCTGCATGACCAGAGCCCCTGGCACCATGCCCTGCTCAGCTCTTGCAGGGGCACCTCCAGCTTTTCCGCCCTTATGCATGATCCCTGGTGGCAAGAAAACCTTCTCTGAGCTCCTGGGTAACAACCAAAAACTGAAGCAGCTCTTAGCTCTCTAATTAACTGCAGCTAAATCACCACATAGCTGCCCCCAAAAGTGTCCAGAAAATTAAGCCAGTAGTCATAAAGTCATGCTGTGGTCCAACCAAGCCTTATTTCATAATCTCTAATTCACCAATCCCAGGTAGGTTTTGACTTCCCTTCTACATGTGGAGGCCCAGAAACCTCCTGGTGTAAATCTAAACACAACTGACCTGGACACTGCATCTCTGGACAGTTTTCAGAGCTTAAGCTCTGTAACTCAGAGCAACAAGTTTTGAAGGTGGGTGCAAATCACTTGTTGAAGGCTCAAGTATTTGTGTTCAACTTGCAAGTACAAGTTTTTGGTCTTGGAAACTGATCTTCAGCTACCAGTTCTGTTAATCCTGCAATCCAAAATTTTTCTTCACTGTTTTTTTTTTCCTTGTCTACTAAAGGCAATTAGGATTTTCCAACTCTTTTAACAATTTAGAAGCTCTAATATGTAAAACACTTTCTTCTGTTACAGAAGTTTCTCTGAATTGTAAAACACATTACGAAGGAGAGGGAGTCAGTCCCTTGTACACTTCTTGGGCTGCTCTCCTGGCAGAAAATGACCATTGACAGCTTGCAAGGCATAGAAAAGGACATATTGCCCAGATCCTGAAAGCACAGTAAAAGCTGTCTTAGCTGAGCAAATCTGCATTGATTTCTCAGCACTAGTCCCTGGAGGTGCAGGTCTGCTGACGTGACATTGGCTGTCACTGTTATTGTAGGGCTCAGCCGTTAAAACATTCCAGCCCAGTGCAAAAGCTTCTGATAAGAATGGCTGGTACATGAGAATGTTGAGTGCTCTTGATGTCTCCCCACTCACCTGCTCCAACTGTGTAGCCAAAGGTTATAGTGATCTCTGAAACATGCACTTGGAGGAGCCAGTTGCTCTCCTGTTTGACTCAGAAATTCTCCTGGAACATTGCTGCTTCCTGTCTGAACTCCTCTTTTAAAGCCAGGTTTTCTTCCTGCTATACCAAAGAAGCCTATAAAAAAAGGAAAAGACAGCAAAGTTCAGGAAAACACTTGGCTGATACACAAAAGCTCAGCAGTGCAACATGAAGGAATGCACAATGCTCAGGATTACACACCCATTAGGAAAATGGGAAAGCCACTAATGCTTTTCAAAGCTAGACTCTCACTTTTTCTTTCTATCTGGCTATTATTTCTGGGAGATTTGAAGATTCCTTTTACCAGGGAATGTTTCTTGATAATTTATTACAAAAAGAACATTGCTTTTATCCCTTTGCATTTCAGGCAGATCACAGAACCATTAAGGTAGGAAGAGACCTCTAAGATCATCAAGTCTGGCTGTCAACTTATCACCACCATGCCATTAAACCATGTCCCTAAGTACCACATCTATATACTTTTCAAAGACCTCCAGGAATGGTGACTCCACCCCTACCCTGGGCAGCCTGTTCCAATACTACTAATAATGGAGATAATAATAATAATACTAAACTGACAAGACATAGTTAAACATCTCAGAGAAAACAAGGTCAGGAAGGGGAAAGACTTCTAGAAAAAAGCCTACATTATGGTACTCATCTATGCTTATTACATATATTCAGACAGTAACAAGTATGTCTGCTGCAGACAATCACCCTGGCAGAGACAGACTGGAAAAGATAACTTAACACATAATTTCCACTACCAGTTACTGCAATTCTGTAGCGTAAGATGCCATGATTGTGGACAAACATGAAGCACTTCATAAACTGCTCACTGAGTGCTGACCAAGGGCAGGAGTAATTGGGTTTTGGGGGAGGTTGAAATGTATCAACTTGCTGGAAAAGTTGGAGCAGAACCAGCAGCCACGATGAACAAAGTCTGCAGTGATGCATGCCAGTGGTCAGACAGCATATCACTGCCCCAGAAAAAGCTGCCGATAAACTGCTTCGCTTTCTGATGCAGCAGGACAAAGCTGCATGTGGGCTCATTTTCTGTTTCCCCATGTTCTGCAATGCAGACATCCCCTGGGGTCCCAAAGTCGCAGGATAAAAACCTCATCCTTCCTTTTGGCCCAGATCCTGAACAGAAATGTGCACATGCTTAGTGCTGAGCATGTGAGTAGCAACACTGACCTTCAACATCAACCCACACGCTCAAGACTCTGCACATTTGGGGGTAGGGAGGAGAAGGACACTTGGTTCTTTGGTCACCTGTTTTACATACGACTGGTGGAGATCCCACCCAAGAAAGAACTGTGCAGCATGATGGTGCTGAACTATATTACATAGCTGGGTTTATTTCCATCACCGGTGGCCCTGCTGAGACCTGCTATGAATTATCTGGGCTATTACAGCCCAGATGAGTTGAAACAACAGGTCTTGCTGCAGACTGTCTGTGTTTTGTGGGATGTTTAGTTACTGCTTTCCCCCCACCCCATCTTCTTCCTTATTCCCCTTAGTGACACATTAGCTGCAGAGGAAACCTATTCATGCTCTAGAAATGTAGTATTTACTCAAAACAATTTTTATTTGGCTTGGCTTCTTCCCAGTGCCATAAAGTGATAGCCAACCCCAAGTGCTTACATAGACAACATGTGCATCTGAGTCATATTTATGATCCCAGTTATAAAAAGCGCACAATCTTGTTGTTTGGTGCAATAGGATGGGACTAAAAGCATCAGCACGTCTTGAGCATAGCCTGTCCCTGGAACCTGCAGAAATTTGCCATGCTCCAAATTTAGAACTTGTGGGTGGAAGCTCAGACAGAAGCCAACTTTTTATACCATTACATCACAGGAATTGAGGGCTTGGTGCCAAAGGATCCAAGGAAATTAATAAAGAGCAGAGGCTGTCCAGCTGTTTGAATTTAAAGTCGTGGTAGAGAGGTAATTATTAATAAGAGTGGCTTTATTCAGGACATAGTAATCTTATTGCATAAATTGAACATATCCCCTCTCTTTACTGCAGCTTACTATTCTGTTGGAACTTGTAAAAATAATAGTAAGGAATTAACATCTGTAAGAGAGATGCTCAGTGAAGCTGAGATTGTTCTCGATCGAGGACACACTTCAGTGATAACTTTCCAGCTAAGTAATGCTCAGTAAGCGCATGTGCTTGCCACTGGCATCACTGCTGCCCTGGCTGGAGGAGGTGGCTGGAATGTGGCACGCATTTTTCCTGCTAAAACACACAAGATCTGAAATGGACAGTGATCTAGCTAATGTGAAGAACAATTCAATTTGTTTGACCTCCCTGTGCTGGGGCAGCCAAATGTCACAGCCTCCTGGGAGGCAATGGTAAAGTATCAGAGCCTGTTACCAAGAGGTATGGATGACCCAACTGCCCTTCCAGCCTGTTTTGGAGGCACTGTGCATGCCTGCCCCCCCAGTGGTGAATGGTCCTGCATGCAGAGTGTGGCTGTGACTTGAGAAAGGGAAGTGCTGACGCTGGGAGGGGGACGTTGCCTATGCATGTTAGGGCTGTGCCCCAACAGATCATGGAGTCCAGGTCTGCTAGATGCTGCTTTCTGCACCTCAAAAGCACAGCACACACAACAGGCACCTTCCTAGCACCAGGCACCAGCAGAATAGGCTCCACAGAACAACATCAAAAAGTTGAAGTCTGCACATGGACAGAGGTTGTGGGGTCTAGGTGCTGAGACTCCGCATGCCAAGGATTGAACACAGGCTTGCCACAAAACATATAGCCAGGAGAATACAGCAGTGTCTTTGGAGAAGGGGACTCCCCTGGTGCTAAGCCACAGAAATGCTGGTATGCAGTTTTACAGATATACTGCTTATACTCTTCTCAAGGGTATGCAAAAGCTATTAATAGTTAAAAATTCAGTCTGGGCTCTCTATGAGGTTCCCTACTCCCATTTTGCATATAAACAAATTGAGGTGGGAAAGAGCTAAAAGCTTCTTCACTAGAACAATATTGTCAACAAACCAAACATTAAAGCTCCCAAAGAGATGTTCCTGCACCCACAGATATCACGTCATGCTGGTACATGTATTTCTTGCAGCAGCACATACCAAATGGCTGTACTTATCCATGCCTCACTGGAAGCCAACACAGCAAAAACTGGGACCTGCAGCTCCCAACACCCCCTTGCTTCGGTCTAAGCACCCACACACATACAGCATCCCTTTCTGCTGGGAGAGCTGATCAAAAAGGGGAAAATAAATACTAATTTAAAAATGTCACTTGAACCACGTGTCCACAGGGTGACAGTTTCCACATCAGGAAGACAACAATTACTGGTAGGGAAAAGAGATGACAATCAGAAAATCAAGTCATTCTCCGTTTCTTAAATGCAGTGTTTCCACCTGCAAAACAGGCATGAGTGTGTAGGGAGTGTTACAAGACTTCAGGCTGCTCTAGATTCAACAGGCTCTATTATCATAGAGTCATAGAAGGGTTTTTGGTTGGAAGGGACCTGCCAAGGTCATCTAGTCCAATCCCCCTGCAGTCCTAGATAAACTTCTTGTATTTTACCTAGAAAAATACAATGTCAAGGATCCATTCCTGCCAGAGAACCCACTAAGAGATCCTGGCCCTGCCCAAGTACAATGCCTCGATGCTACGTATTTTTTTCCTACTGTGTAGCTGACCTTGATGTGTATTTTATTTTTTTGTGAAACGCTGTAAACATCTAAAGACTGAAACCCCTCAGGCTTATTAAACATCCCATTTATATTTTAAGACATGTCCTTCTCCGACGCATGACTCACAGAGATATGCTGAGGTGCTGCAGCGGATGATGAGAGCCTTTGGCTGCTGCTTTGCTGTGTGATGGGAGAGGTCCTTCTGGGAACCTGGATCCAGACTGGCTTCTGAGGCTGGCTTGTCGATGCAGCTCCATGTTGAAAGCACCTGAAGCATTTCTCCACTTCACTGAAGAACAGCATGAAGAGACTGAGGAGAGATAATACATATTTTTAACTTAGCTGCTAAAAATACAGGTAATATGGGACATAAAAGGAGGAATGAACTTCAATAATTGGATACCTTAAAGAGATTTTTTGTTTAAAAGAAAATATTATCGGGGACAAAAAGCATCCCAGAAACTATCACCAGATATTTGCTATAGTAAAAATACAAAAGACTCCTTATTTCCTACTTGAGTGCCCTGAGGTAGGTTTATTTTGAGGAGTGAAGTAGCCATTTTACTTGTAGTCTCATGCTGTTACTCCACAGCTTTTCAGTGCGTGTTCCACCTTGTACTATTGAGACTGCAACTGCATTCCAGTGCCCCTTCGAAATGTGGATAGAAGGTGGAAGAAACAGTCAGCAAAAGGAGCAGCCTTAAGGATAATTCCCTGCATCCCAGAAGGTGGGCATGCCTACGTGTCAGAGCCAGAAAGAGCTCATTGCTCTCACCCCTTCCTTTCAGATATCGCAGGGTAGAAACCTCACACCCTGGAGCACTGCACTAGACATGTAATTGCAATAAGCAAGTGATTCTATGGAAATAGAAGAGGCACTTCAATCTATAACCCAACAAATTTCCAACCCATGGCTAAACTCCAACTCTCTTCCTGCTGAAGTCAGCAGCAATCCCTCCCACCATCTACAGTCACTAGAGATGCAGCAAGCATTTAAAAAACTGGAGGTTTTGCCCATTCTTAAAATTGGCCAAGAGTCAGATTTCCAAAAGTGCTACCTACCCTGCATAAACATTTCCTTCACAGAAATCCCTTTGTCTGCAGCACACAATCCCTTATTTCACTACTAGTTTTAGATTCTAACAACCATCATCCTATTTAAGAAGTCCTTGCCCATCATCTTCCAATAATGGTAGCAATAAATCCATTTGATCAGATATTTTACCTTTTGCAATCACAATGCAACCTGTTCTATCTTCTGGCATTTAGCTTGTAAAACCAACTCAAACTAGTAGCACGGAAGTTAATACTAATATGGAAAATATGGAAAAGGGTTTTATGAGAAGGTGGGTTTGTGGCTTCTTGTTTTGACCTTTTTTTTTCTTCTATGTGATTCTTAAAAATCTCAAACCCTGAAATGAAGGAACCTTGGTGGTGCCTTATTTCCCATCAATTTCTTTAGAAGATGAGTCATTCAGAAAGTATGGGAAGTATTACAACCATTGCTTTGATGTCCTTAATAGAAATTGGGCATGGATTTGGAAGAAATGAGGAAAGTGCTGTTATTTCCTTCTGGCATGGCAGTCTGACATGAATGGTGCTTTTATAGAACAAAGCAACCAAATGGCAGTGCACAGGCTAACCCAGCAGCAGGCCGAGGAACTCATCCTCCTAATCAAGTTTCTAGCTGGATGCTAAGGGGCTCAGCAAATAAACACTCATGTTTATTATACCAGAATGAACAGAATGTACCACAGAGAATATGACTCACTTTCCATAGGACACCTGTCTATTCTCTGGGTTGGAATAATGAAATACTGCACCTCTCACTTGCAGTTTGTTTTACAAAGTTTTTATCAGTTCATCCCAATGAGCTGTAGCCCTGCCACATAAAAACTGATTCATTTGCTTGTGAAAATAAGTGTGCCTTTTGACAGAACACTGTGCACTAGGCCCTACTAAATCAGCCAGGGAGGCTAGACTCGCTCACAGGTGGTTTTAGTCTTCAGTGGTTTTTGAAAATGAAAATATGCAGTCAGCTTCAGCAGCATGTCGGCTGTTTTCCCAAGGGTGACAGGCTGTCCTGCTGCATCCAAAGTACCCCTCCTCCTCCTCTGTACAGAGTTTGTCTTTTAAACTGGGGCTTTCTGTATGAAAAGGGTTTGTTTTAAAGCAGAGTTTGGTAAAATAATTAAGAAATAATTACATTTTTATTTAAAAACATGCAAAACCCAAAAGCTGCCTATTAACTCACAGGAAATTCTGATCAAAGTAGGTGTCCTTATAAGACCCTCCTGCAAGAAATTCAAATGAAAGGAAGAGGAGGGAAACAGATTTTTAAGTAAACAAGTGAGCAGAGCCAGGGAAAACAAGAGCAATGAGCAGAGAGACAGGTGGCCAACTTGGCGGAGCAGGGCATGAAGGAAGGAAAAGAGAGCAAACCACTGGCGTTTACAGTAGTTGAGGAGCCTCCAGAATTTGTGATTTTAACCACAAGTTGCCTAACCATACTGTATGCTCCTTTCCCTCCACATCCAGTCCCAGCTATGTGGGTAAATCACTTTTTGAGTCAAGAGGTTGGACGCAGGTGCACAGGCAGTGTTGTGGATGGCGGTGTTTGAGAGAGGAGGACTGTCAAAGGGGAGAAGGACTGTCAGAGAGGGTGCCTCACTGCCCCTTGAAATTACAGGAGTCTTGATGAGAAGACAGCTCCTGACTCAGGTCTTGGTCCCTGGATGGGAGTCAATTGGTGGGTAACCAGACAGGGACTGAGAGATTGCCCTGTGGTGTAGACAGGGCCAGTTGCAGCTAGAAAGATTTCATTTTTTTCCCCCCTGAAGTCAGTGAAGGCCTTCAAGTGCCAGAAGACAATGATGAGATGGGAGAAATGATGCATTTGTCACTTCCCAGCAACAGATGCAGGAGAACAGAGAATCCATTAGCAAAGATGTGGATGTAAGCTTGTTGATCTTCAGAGATCAACTTGTTGCTGTGGCTTTCTACCAAGCATTGACAGTTACTGAGAAAGACACACTTGATTCAGGTTTGTGGTGGAGATTAACCTTGCCTAAGACTCTGCAAGTTAGAAAACCATTTCAAGTTAGAGAAATTAAATATGTCCCAGGTTAAAGATTGCTCAGCTTCTATCTCAGCCCTATGGGAATTTTTAGTGTGGATCTGCAAATGCATTGTTTGGAAGTGGTTTAAGGACCCTTTTACAGTCTGAAACACTAGCTGCAACAATGGAGAAACTAACTGAATGACAGAAAAGCAAACCCTAAAATAGTTACCATTAACACTAGGAAGGCTCGGGGTGTGCTACCCTGTGGTTTTCAGTGCTTGGTAGCAATGTGTCATCAAAAGGAGCATACATAAAAAGCACAGCTGAACAATGCTGTACATGGAGTCACCTTCCCAAGGGCTAACTATGCAACAGCTTCTCCAAACTGCTGAATTTCCAGTGCTGAAGCAGTTCACTAAAACCAAAATTCTTATATAGCTGGGAATTATAAAACTCTGCAAGAGGCTGTGATGCCAAGGACCTTCATTTGGAGGCACACCTACATTTCTAGCACTTTGGAAGCAGGTCTTTTCCAAAAATCTTTCTATAGACACTAAAGCACTGATAAATCTGGCCACAGTCCATTCACCATGAGTGATTATATCTTAAAGGGACATCCCCTCTCTTTAAAAATTCTAATTCTTCACATGTTTCTGGTTAAAAAAATAAACACAGAAGAACCAACCCTTGTGCCTATGTCAGTGTCTTAGCTATATAAATTCAAACATTCCATTGTAAGCTAAGATTATCTTGCCTCTTGCCCACTGAGACATGTGGGTTTGGCTTTGTAAGACTCCATAACTAGCCTGCTTGAACCCTGTCCAGCAAGTTTTCATCTAAATTGATTAGGACTTGGAACATATTTTCTTGGACAAATTGTGTTCTAATGAATAGAACACTCCCTCACAGCTGTCCTGCCAGAAAGCCAAGATTTTTTCTGTCTAGAAATCATCCCAAAGTGACCCTTAGATAAAGTTCAGAATCCATTTTCATTTTTTAATTAAGAAAAGGTTTGCTTAATTCCATTCCATACATTTCAGTGTTAGGCAGCTGACACGATTCCCCCTAAACATTTGATTTTAAAGAATTTAGTTGTGATGTCAGATCTGCCACAGACAATACATTTCCAAACACACTGTTTACATTAAATGCAAAGCATAAAAACAGATACAGCAGGAAGAGAAGGTTCTCTTGTCCTAGTACCTGTAGATGGCATACACAGAACAAACTCAAGGTCAGCTCTATTCTCCACACAATAAGCTTAAACATTAATAAAGACAAACAGGGGACACCACTCTAAAGCCTCATTCAGGCACCAGGGATTTCCAAGATACCCTTCCCAGGGACATGCTACCAAGTTGGTAGCTTCTTGAGCTCATCTTCAAGTCCAAGAGTGGACTGGCTGGCAAATCCTGTCATTAAGTACTGCTGGCCATATGAAGAGGGCAGTCATTCCCCCTCGATAAGGGGCCCTGGCCACACTGAGGTAAGAGCCTTCCCCTGTCAGGATGAACAAACCTTTTCTTTTTAGCATTTTGTTCCATAGCTGTTCTCCCAGATGTTTCAGCTTGAAATCATGGTAAATGTTTGTGTTATGATTAGCCCATCTGGAATTTTTATTCTATGACCATTCCCATGGTACACAAAGAGGATTTTATTCAATCCAGAATACCCAGTGGACATAATTTTGCTTATCTTTTAGCAGGAGTATTTCTAGGAACTAGGAGTACAATTTGAGACAAGATCAGATCCTTTCTAGTCTTGTAAAAGATGGTTCTGACCCATATGCCTATGTGGCAGTAACACACCTTCAGCATGGTTTCAAGATTTTGCTGACACAGAGCACTCAAAAATTAAAGAGGTTTGTTTGCAGGAATTCAAAGGAACAGGTCTTTCAGGGAACATGACTTCCCAACTTTCTCAACATCAGCTGTATCTTTAATAAGACAGGAAACAAGCAAAGTCACTTATGCTCAATCTTGAATGGAATTTGACTCCAGCTACTAACTACGCTTAAAGAAAAGCAAATCATGACAAAGTGCTCTGCTACAAAAGATATTAGCATTATGGTATTGCTTGTGGAAAACAGGTCATAAGAAGACAATAAGAATGGGAAGCTTCCTCCGCTCTCATCAGACTCTGCTTGTTCATACTTGCAAGAGACAATGAGCTGCAGAAATTTACCTGAAATCCCAAAGAAAAAAAATGATAGCTGCTACAGTTATTCTCCAATGCCTTTACTGAAAGCTAGTCCAGCAAATCAACATGATTGGTCAATCTGCATGATTAGATAAAAAAAGTCTTACTTAAGCTTATGCTGCTTTGGCAGACAGATTCAGATGGAAAAATGTTACATACCTTGGCTAGAGGCCATGTCATCTTTCCTTATGGACTAAGAAAACTGGTTACAGTTGCATCTTTGAGCCCATTTTTTTCCTGTGTGCTCTTAAACAAGCTCCTTGGCAGCTATTATAATGACAGAGGATGAACAGGAACAAGATTTGCTAACACTTTATGGCACTGTATTCTGCAGCCTGCTATTGTCTGGAAATGTGGTTATAACGGGCAGATTGTACAGCATTAACTCCCCCAAAAGCATACCAAGAAACTGGGATATAATCATGCTCAGAGAAGTTATCTTTAAACACAAGCACTGATTCAGTACCCCATGGAGAGAGACAAGAGAAGCTGCAGGCCCAAGGCAAAATAATGACCAAATGCCAAAAAACATCCTCATTAGTCTTTGTTAGAGTTTGTATTTTTAAAGTCATTGTGCAGTTTAATTAAGTTGGTAACATGCAGATGAGAAAGTGGAAAAAAATGTGAAGACATAAGGAGATGAAATGCTAAAGCACTGAAAGATGTCACCTCCTCTGTGAAATGCTTACATGGTGAAATAAAAAGAGAAGTCATTTCAGGATACGTCTGGAATAAAAGATAAGACCAGAAGATTACAATCTTCCAGTAGTCTTCCACAAAACCTCTTTATTTGCATTGTGCATGATGTGAGCTGATTCTGAATCAACAGGGCACTAAATGGAGGACAAGATGATGAACTTGCAGTCTAAGAAATGGGATTTCAGGACATAGTGGCACTTTCAAGACCCTGAGAACTTGATCCATGTGTTCCCTGAAGATACTAACAACATTTATTCAAGAGAGTTGAAGGTCTGATCAAGTCTAAGTCACCACAGAGCGATTAACTTGGACATCGAGGATGTAAATGGGATAAGAAAGCAGAAGAGAGCGAGCGCAGAATTCAAGTCAACCCCTGTGATCACTCCCGGCGGTCCCTGTCTACTACCAAGCAGATTACAGGCTTTAAGTATTTTTGGTTATATTCCAGCTCGTTATACAAACTCAGGTCCTCTCCCTGTTTGCAGTGCTAGTCATGTGAGTAGTTTTATGAAATTATACAAAACTTTAAGCAGAGACAGACAAAAATGGTCACATAGAGACAGGCGAACTATTTCTTTAGTTGAAGAGGAAGCTTCAGGCTAGATCCTAGCTATCACATCCAGGTTAAGTTAACCATTTCCAGAAAAAGAGAGGACTTCAAGCTGTCCTTGGGAGGAGCTGGGAATTTCCTTTTCCTGGGGGAGTCCATGAGTGGTATCAGGCCAGATGAAGTCAAATTTGTGCTGTTGGCTCCCCGTTGAGAAAGCAGGTGCTCCCCAGCTATTCGGAGACAGAAGGGGACAACTAACATTCAGTAGTGTGGTCCCCTGGGGAGGAGACCCACAGGCTAAAATTGCAAAAATCACTAGCATTTCCTGCCTTCACCTCTGGTAACAGCTCCTTTGGTGGGTCTCGAATTGCAGGTATTGAAACCAGAGAAAGAAGTGAGCTACTATCAAGGGGCCTGCTAGGATTTTCTACTATCAAGGCGCCTGTCAGGATTTTTCCCCCCTGTCTGTGCAGAAGGCAGAGGACTTTGCCCTAGCTTGTGCTCTTTTGCATGTGTGACTGCCCTTGTCTTGCTGCATGACTCAAAGGCTGGTATGCAAGCAGTCCCCTTGTGCATGGGCAGACACGTAGTAGACTGACGGTAAGATACACATTACATTACCTTTAACTCTTACATATTCAGTGATTAATCAGTACCCGCTTCACAGAAGTTACATGGATTGCCAACATCCCAAAGCAGTCCTGGCTCAGCAATCTACCTGCATGCTGAATTTCCACTATGTTTAAATTACAGATTTGCCTGGATACTTGGTCTTAAAAAAAAATGCTGAACACCAAATACAAGCTCTTGGTGGACAGCATTTTGTAAGATCCATCCTTGTTGAAGGACTGTAGGGGACCGTAGGTTTGTACCCTCTGCCATTAAATGAAGGGACAGAAGGATTACAGGAAAGACACACTTAAACTCTTTGTAGCCAGTATATAACATTGGAGGAATAAGCCAAAACGTCAGTGCTAAGGAAGCAAAAGAGAACTGAAGAGAGATTGGAGTGGAATGGAAAGCTCAGAATTACAGACAAATTAACGAACCAGCAGTACTGGAGGAATGGGAATATGCTGTCAGAACTTCACCTCTTACAAGGGATAAAGAAAAAAACCCATTATTTCTAATGCTTTTGATGGAAACAGAGTTATGCAACCCTGATGTTGTTCACACTGATTTAATTAAGACTCTGTCAGCACTGTCAAGCTTAATTGGCCTGGTATTTAACATTTGTATAAGTCAGTTATAAAAACGTGCTCTGCACTAAAACTCAGCATTCTATAAATGGTCTGACTCCTAAAAAGGTCACCTTTTGGCACAGCAGCCTCTTGAGAGCATCCCATTTATGTGCTAAGATATCTCTAGCTGAAAAGATTACAAGCTCACACTGCATTCCTTGCCCACAGAGTCCTCTCCTTGCAGATTATGGGAATATAGGGTGTACAAGGACTGCAGAGTCAAGCTGCCTGGCAGCATCCCATCCCTGAAATTATTTATTATTTTCCCTGATTCTGACACTTCTTATCATGTTAAGATTCAAATCTCTGCATTTGCTGAGCTGTAATGAGCATAGAAAGGCAAGGACTAGACAAAGGACTTGCAAACATTTTGGTTTCTGAGCTGGTTCATGACAGAAGTTCTCTGTGTCCAGAAATGAACTTGTCTGGATGTCAGCAACAGCCCAACAGAGTATGCCATAAACCTTGGCTACTGCCATGTAGAGTCCTATTCATCAGGGCCATAGCACAGCATCACAGACCTAGCACTAACTCCTGCAGCTGTGGGACATGCCTTTCTTCTCACCTTAGTGGGCAGCAAGGAAACACTAGTCTGGAGTCACCAGGAAAATCAGTTCTGTACTGGGCTGCCTCAGGGAGTATTACAGATAAGATTCAAATAGAGGCAGCAAAATTAGTATCAATGAGAACAAACAACCAGTGCTCACAGAATATCCCATGTTCTGTCATTGTTATTGCTTCAACAGTGACAGGAAAGAGCAGTGTTTTAAAATAGAAGTTCACTTAATTGAATTTCCCTTAAGGCACAGAAAATAAGCATCCATGAAGCAGTGTCAATTGTTCAACAACAACATGCTCTCCTAACTGAAAACTGTGTTAGGAATTTATATTGTATTTTCACCAAACCTAATTCCTAGCCCAGTTGCCGCCTCCTCTGTGAGATAACCAGGCAGATTCCACCTCAGAGACTACTTATTTGGACTACAGGGGTTGGTCAACATGTAACCTATGTTCAGCTTCTCCACATACCTATTTAATGGAGGTTGGTGGATCCACTACAGGGTCTTAGACACACAAAGGCATTAAAGGATTTGGTGGCTTAAAACACCTTTGGAGATATGCATCCTTATCCTCTGTGCTGGGGTTCAATGTTAAGAACTCCGCATCAGCCCACGTGAGGTCAGCTGCTCACAGGACGTACATATATCCTTGTCCCTTTTGCATAAGACATGCAAAAATATAAATCTCAGGATACTAAAAAAAAGGAAATAAAGGAACATTCAAAAACCACAGGACAATGAGGACCCATATCTCTTTCTGATAGACAATACAGAAAGTATTAAGAACCAACAGTAATGTATTTACATGTGAAATATTATCTTTCCAAAGCCTTGTCATAAACGTGGCTCACACCAGGGGGATGGCCATGCATTCCAAGTTTGTGCAGCAGAAGAATATTTTCTAGGGAATAAGGTCAAAATATTAGTATTCAACTGAATCAGTATGGGCCAAATTAATGAAGTTACTACTCCCATTATAGACTTCCATACGTGAAATCTGAGAAAGCGGTTGTATCAACAGCACATCAATCCATGCCACTGGTGAGAGGAACAGAAAACCTAACCTTAAGTTTCAAAGTTTCATTCAGCTTTGGCACAGAAAGCTTAACTTTTGTTTAAATAACGCTTCTGAACAGATAACGATAATTAAATGTTTGCATTCAAATCTTATTACACAGCACAATAAGTTTGCTTTCTATACAAACACTGTGCATCCGGTATGGAACAGAAAGCTGGGGGACAGACACTAATGAGTAATAGCTCAATCCCATGGACCTTTTTAAAATTAAAAGCAAGGAGGAGGGAAACGTTTGCCATCTTCAGACTCTGTGTGTGTCCACCTCTAAGTTTCTTCTTACTCTCCAGGGACTTGCAAAACTATGTGTTTAAACATTCATTTTTCTTCTATTTTAGTGCTGCTTAAAACTCCTTTTTCAAGGCCAAGAATGATGCAAATTATATTCAATAAAAACAGAATCTTGTAGCAGCACTGGCTAAGTCAAATGCCAAGTTAGCCCTCATGAAGCAAAGCACCTAAATCATCTGTACAGACGGGAAATGTTGACAGTCCCTTAACTGTAGCAATTCTAGTTGCAATACAGAGAGGTGCGCAATTTGGCTTTCTTAAGCAGGCATCATGGAACTATTTATTCTGTCTGCAAGTTGAACAGGAAGTTTATTAAACTTGAATATTGGTGGACATATCACCTGACTGCTGTGTTTCATATTGGAATGCAAAATTGGACAGTCCATTTCTGTTCTGACGTAATGTACTGCCATGCAGAGGATTTCTCTTTGAGCCTAAGACCTATTTCGCTGACCCCAGGAGTGCACTGGGTGTTGTGCATCCAATTCCTGACAGGAATGCTTCATTTTGCTCTTGAGCAACCACTTCTGAGCAAGCCAGGAGCAGAATCCAGCTCTTCTTGGCTGGAAGAATTGGGATGTCCCAAAATGGGGCTTTTTAACAGATGAGTGAAAAAGCAGAGAGCCCAAAGGACCATCCCTCTCCAAAGAAAATCATACAAATCAACAAGGAAAAATTCCTCTTTGTAACTTAAACTTTCTACAGTGGTAAAACAGCTGTGTGCTGTTGGGCTTAGGTCTCTGCAGAACCCTGAGTATCTGTTTGACTGTCTCAACAAGACCCCAGGGGACAAAGCCAGGCTCCTGGGTCTGCCTTTGGCACATGCTGAACCAAGTCAACTTTAAACGTGCCCTAGATTTCTTGGGGGAGACTGTCTCGGTCAGATAACTCCTTGCAGCAGACCTTCCTGCCACCCCAGCACACCACTGCTCTCCCTCCGTGTGGGCTGGATGCTTCCCTTCCGTTGGGCTTGGCTGGGCTGTGGTTTCCTCCCCTGTCAAAGTGGTGAGTTACAGCCAGAATGGCCTGCTAGGGACACGCTTGCTGCTGCCACTAACATGCTCTCTCTGAGGCTGGAAAGCTGCAAATATGGTGCTGCTTCCCATGCAGAACTCCTACCTCTGCCAGAATGGAAGCCCTGGCCCAGGATGTCAGTAGAGCAGAGGATGATCGTTGAGAGCGCAGCATATATCCACCTGAAGGCCCCATAGAGAAGAAAATGGGGGTGATGACCAAGCTTTTCAGACTTCACTTGCTGAAAATGCAGAGAGAACAAGGGAGTCCTAAGCAATGTTTTTAGTTTCTTTTCTCTGTGCAGTGAGCTGCTGAGCATGACCGTACCTTATTTACCAATATAAGCTATGGGGCAGAATTGATTTTCCCCCACTAAAAATAACAGTTCAATATCAGTCCCAAATAATTTCTCTTCACCCTGATGAAAGCTTTTTCTTAATATCAAACAGCATTGCTTTCTGACTTCTCTTAACAACCCCCAAAATATATGTAAAATTTTGTTGAATTTAGCCAGTGAACGTCCTCTCAAAGTGGATAGTTCAAAAGATTGTTTTCAACTAAAACTGCACAAAATACACTAGGTGTTTTGTCCAAAGAATCCCTCCCAGATTTACATCATGCCGACTGGATTCATAAACTGTACACAGATAATTGGATTTAAAATAGGAAACATTTATGCTCTGTTTGTGCTGGGTTTTTTTTCAAGATCAGATGACAAATACAACATCAGCATGATATATCATTTTACAAACTTATAAAGGCCCTTCCCTGACATTTCACTCTTCTTAGCAGCCTGTAGAAGTAACTTAAGATGCATGCATTTTTTTTGAAATATGAATAGAGACACACTCATCCAAAGTACAGCAATCCTTTTAGCCTGTTCTAAACAGAGAAACTAACTGCTATAAGCATTGTAAGAAGACTAGATATCTCTTAGATGGAAAATTACATCTTTTCACTTCTAGCTTAATACAATAGGAGTGGGTAAACCCTACTATATGTATAGGCATGTGAACCCAACTGTCACGCCTCAACACCCCTTCACAGTCTTATGCTATTGTAATTATTCATTCTGCTTATGCACCTTGGCTGCTTGCTTTGCTTTCACGTTACTGAACCTCAGCATCACTCCCATGAATGACCACAAAGGCTGGTTTGGATGTTACTTGGCCCAACCTCCTGCTTGAAGCGGGGCTATTACCAATACCAGAGCAGACCCACAAGTTCAGCTACTGTCCCACTCATCATGAAGTTTCAGCATATGAACCACAGCAATATTCAAACTACAACCCTGCCTGAACCAGTGACCACTCCAAGGACCACTTGAGTCTTTACAGTGGTGAGGAATTGTCTCCTGTGAAGAATACAGTGGAGCGTGAAGGTCTTCAGCTACACAGACCTAAGTATTGCTTCACCAAACCTGACAACATGAATTTTCACCAACTGTAAAACTGACCAGATTCCAAGCTTTGAGGCGGGGAGAAAAAGCTAACTGTATACTATAATTACATTTTCTTTGGACTTATGCATCTGTACGTGAGAGCTGGAGTTGAAAACACTTAGTACAAAATAGAGAGGAACTTAAAGCATGCTCACTTATTTAAACCAGTTTCCAGCTTTCTTGTTCAAAGTAAATGCACAACAGATATAACCTTTTAGTGTAACAGGAATTCTCTTTTTTTCTACAATGCTTTTTAAATTGCTATCCTGCCTGTTCCCTTTCCAGATAATTAACATTCTTCTGTATGTAAACTATGCTTAAAGGACAGGGACTAGTAGGGTAAGACTGCATAGGACGTTGCTCCTGATGATTGCACCTAGCCATTGAGATTCCCCACTGATGAGCAAGCAGAACTGCTATCTATTATATTAACACTTCTCAACGTGTTCCTCATGCCGCTGCAAGAGGACAACCAAAGAGGATGCCCCCTGAGTAGCCCCCTGGGCAAGCCAGGTCCTAAGCAACAAACTTTGACTTTATGACACCCTCATTTTGCTCTAAAGATTTTAGCATTAGTCATAAAGCCCCACACATTCCATTCACTTGCATAGTGAAAAGGTTTCTGCAGTAAAATTTCAGATATTTTCTGCAAGTTCATCGAAGTTCACTAAGCTGTTTTTTCTCATTCCTAGGAACACATCTGCTTGAACAGAAAACCTTCCTGGCAAAGTGCAAGTCTTCAACAGAGGAGTCAGTACTTGTCAAGACCATGCAGAAAGCTTGAGAGCTCCCTTCTCAGCAAGCCTTACACCTTCCTCATCACTCCTCTGGCTTTGCACATGCATGCAACTACATGCCCCAGAAACATACATTAGTTGAAAAAAGGCAAAAGTTTTCGCTTGTGTCATCCTCCTCCCACCTCCCCCCCCAAGTTTGAACTTTGGCTTTATTTTGAAACCTTCTCCCTTTTTCCTGACTAACGCAGCCTGTGAAGGAACACCTCCCTCAGGCCAAAGCATGGAAGATGCTTGTGATGATCTGCCAAGATTTTAACAAGGGCATCCTCAGCACCTCGAAGCTGCACGAGTGGAATGTGGTCCATATTAATAATACTTAAACTTCTCTCAACACGCTCAGAGACAGTCTGGATGCCAACCCACAGGGTCCTGAGGGCAGAATGACAGAATCCACACATGCTATTAACCTGAAAAACATTCACATTTTTTGCTAATCCCCTCAAGTACTTAGTATTTTGGGATCTCTTTCCTCACAGTCACACTCACAAGACCATGGAATTACTTATTTTAGTCTGAAAGAAGCTAGTCATGTGCTGGCATTAATTATGAGAACTGTCAGTTGTTTATTAACATAGTGCTATTGGTATATTGCAAACATATCAAGTTTACAAATGAAGGATTTTGTTCAGGAAATTGCTCAGACATGCAAAATCCTCTCTAAGAAAAAAACATTTTGGGGATGTAGGTGTGAATCATTAACAATATGCCCAGCGAGCATTCCTCTGCACCTCCAGGAGTTAGCCCATTAGGTATGGACCCTGCCCCTCCACCCTTCCTGTCCTGGGGCAAGAAGCCAAGGCGCTTCATCACTGCAGCACTTCACCCAATGTTGTGAAGGTATCAGCTGCTTTCAAAATACTGTAATACCATTCAAGCTGCAGGAGTGCAGACTGACTATTGCATAAAGTGGGCTAAGTCTTAACAATCTTTTCTACTGTGGAAGCTACTATAGCAACAAAAGAGATCAAGAATATCTTGATTTGCACATATACCTTTGCATTACTTAGTCAGAAAACATTATGGGCAACAGGGATTTAAAACAACCACATAACCAAGCCAATTTTATACTGGTTTTATTGGAAGATGTTGCAACAAGACACTTTGTGCATTGTTTATATTGCCAAAATGATGAAACCAGAGGAGAGAAAAACTGAAACTAAAACCCTTGGCTGCTTCATATAGTTTCTACACGTTGGCAAATCAAAGTCAAAGCAAAATCCTAAAATTTCCCCACATCATCTTCTACCCTCTCACAAGGGGGAAAAGAAGGATTCTTAAGTGCTTTTAAAAGACTCACTTTTAACATTGCTTCCACATCTCAGGTTTGTTAAGAGAACGCTGTGGTGACCCTCCTTGTGCCTGGAAAAGAAAGCTGACATAGGAAGGTGAAGAACATACCAGCAATACTGAGAGAAAGAACAGCAAGAAAGTAAGTTTAGTGTTACACTAAACAACACTTGTTGCCAAGTGCAGGCAGATCTTTCCTTATTGACATGACAGACTTTACTCTTGGGCTAAGTGTGACAGACAGGGAAGAGCTGGGATCCCCCTCAGCTGCTCAGCTAGTCTCGATCTGGTTAATCTCTACCAGAAACACACTTGCCAACCCTCTTCCTTTTCTGACCATCACAAGTATCAAGGTCAAAGATCAAAATCTGAAAGACTCAAAAGTCTCGTTGAAAGACTTTGTCTTCTGTGAAAGTGAAATGAATGCATGTCTAACTATTCAAATTGCATGCTTTTCAGTATGGGCATGATGGATTATCAGTTTACATGTTAGCTTTCATCAGAGGATCACACACCACGGTGCAAACAAGCCACATGTTACCCTGTAAGGCAGGGATTACTTACGTATTTCAGTGAGCAGAAGACTAAAGAACTGAGAAGCTTCAGGATTCATACAGGGTCACATAGAAGCAGCAGAGTGGTGAAGGGAGCCTCTGACCAAAATAACATGGATGCATAGGAAAAAAGTCCAAACTCCACTTCAGTTTGTCAAATTCCATTGGGATCACAGGCCCTAGGATTTCACCAGGTCAAGTAAGCCATGATCTGCTCAAGGATATATATTCCTTTTTTATCATGTAACCACCGTGTTACCCTGATAATAAGTCCAGAGGTTTCTTTTCTCCAATATACAATCTTATTGCCTTTTTAAGCGGAAGGAAAAAAAGGAAACAAGACCCGGGCAAGCATACAACAGAACAATCCCTCCAGGATCACTTCATTTGACTTGCAAACAATACCAGTAATTTTCTCTTCAGGTATATACTTTTTTTATATAGTGTACAGGTATATACTTTATACATACTTTTCTTTCCTGGAATAATAATAACCTATGGCCTAAGCACAGTACAACTGCGAATCTCACATTAGACGATAATTATCTTGCTAGAGACACACATCAAGAAGTAGCTACTCTAGCATGGACTGGGAGTATCCCATCCAAAAAAGGAGAGCTTGGAGTTGAAAATGCCACGGGGCAGACACCCTGTCACAGAAGGACCTTTAGCCACCATCACTGTGCACCCCTATTACCACGGAACTGTGCACCCCCATGAACAGCAGCAGCATCACACTTTTCTTTCTAGACCATAAAGGAGGAGTGGGGAAGATGCAAGAGCAGGCCTTGTCGATTCAAGGAACACAGCAAGATAAATACCGTGGCTGTGCAGCAGTGCAGAACAAAAATAAGCTGGTTATCCCACAAAGTCATTCAACACGTCTATTAACACTCCCATTAAGTGACAGCTTCTACCTCTTGCAGCCATTGGCATCAGTAAATGTTATGAATTTAGTGATTCAACATTTCAGTGAAGTGTAAACAAATTATAGTCTCTGCAAGGAACAAATGGTCATGAAATCTGAACTCAGAAATATTTTCCATAACTCAGAACTTGACAGGTTGTGCTTGTACATCTAGCAGGGAACTTCCATCAAGCTCTGGAGAAGCTTAAGGGAACTGCAGTCCTCTCACTTGCAGCAGACATACCTCTTGGGAGATTCATCCTTCTTAAACCAAAAGCATTTTAACCATTTAAAGAAAAGTAAGTTTCAAACTAGCCAGCATTCTGACACAAGACCAGATTGTCACTCATTTCCCAGTAAGGGCGAAGATTTCAGCCAAGAGCGTAGAGATGCCAGAGAGATGCCTTCCACAGTCTTGTAAGAACCCTTGTTGCTTTTTGAAACCTGAGAAGACCTTTGGTCCAAAGTTCAGCAGTGTGGAGTTCCCAGAAATGTGAACATGTAAAGGAAAAAAAAAAATCCCTAGAGAGCTAACCTCACTAATAACCTTCTTCTCCCTATATAAAGTTGGTTCAGACAGAAATACTGAATCTTAAACCCAGGAAATGATGAGCATGAAAGTGTAACACCCAAATAGGCATGGCAGAGTTCCCAGTGATTTCACACACTCAGTTCTCAAGTTACAGAAGTTGGAGCTGGATTTACAAGTGGCATCAACCAAACTTCAAATCCAAACACTGAGGTATCTTCAAAGTTTAGACCTAAATCTTATGACTTCTCCCACTAGCATGGACATGTGAACATTTAAAGGATGAAGTGTTGCTCTCAGTCCACTTGGGTGACAAAATGCACAAGCGCTCTGGAAAGGTCAGAGACAGAGAATTCATTCTGCGGTTTTATCATACTTTAGGAGACATGGGTGGATGGTGAAGTAACTGCTGCCAATAGAAACATTGTTTCTTATTCACGGGGCATGCAGCAGCAAACCCAAAATTACTCAAAACAAATTGTATTGAAATTACTCAGGTCAAGCACCGTGGAGCCAAGAACACCCAAGATGGGTGGGACACAGGTACTTTACATCATCTTGACATTTTAAAGGGACTTCTTAGAGATTAACTCCCCTGGCAGAGTCAGTGGAGTGAGAAAAATCTCTCCTTCCTTGCCTGTTCTTGAAATCTTTGAAAGGGACAGTCATCTCTCTGATTACAGAGAGGCTTTTTTCTGCTGCTGAGGGCTCCAGGAAACAGCCTTCTGGCAACGTGCGAGAGAAGAGCTGCCGAGAGCAGTTGCAAGTGCAACCACCACAGCAAAATAGTGGGTTTCATCCACCCTTCAAAGCACAAAAATAATTGGATCTTTTAGTTTTATGGTAGCTGTAACTGTGTAAGCCATGGATGCTGAGGCAAATCATAGCAGACTTCCGAATTTGCCCAAACACAGCTTTGCCTATTATATCGACAGTGCAGCTCAGACAATGCAAATGAAGTGCCTGTAGAGACAGACAAGCAATGACACAGGAAGAACCTCAGTCAAGATCCCAAAAATTCACTCCAATTTCTCACCAGGTTTTACAGGATGCAGTGAACCTCTGGCTGCTGCTAGCACAGGTACAGGGAGCAGTGTTATAAAATCCCCCTGGGGATTGCAGGTTAGGTGGTCTGCTCCAGCATCAAATAATTTGTCAGATGACATAACCACATCTGAATCCACCTCTCTAAGCCCATTTATGGAGTAAGTGAGCAGCCTTCAGTGCAGCTCCATGGATCATCAAGGGCCCTGAGGAGCAGCAACTTGATTCCTCCTTGAGGCTTCCACCCACTGCATTGCCCTTGCCCTTTGCTGGGGTGCTGGTAAATTTGTTTCCAGGGTGGTTCCAGCACAGATAACTGTGACAACCGTTCAGGGGGCTGCCAGCCTCTCTCCAGCGCTGGTGTTTTGTACCCTGGTGGGCCTCCAGCCTGCTGAGTGCAGCTCCCCCTCTGCTCCTGACAGTTTGCTGCAAAACAAGTCATGCACAAAGCCAACTAGTTTACAATCCCAGATTAGAATGTGTCACCAGTTATTATCACCTGATGGCATTGTTTAGCTAAGGCTTTAATTTTTTTTTTTAAAGACATGTTTATAGCAGTGGTTTTGACAGAATCATCACAGCACTTAGCACTGGCTTTCATCTCCCTCATGTGACTCACTTTTTCCATTTTCTAGTGCTTTGCTGTGATTGCTGTAGTGGTTCAGCTATCTGCATTGGTGCTAGAAACAGGCTTGTGCCACCAAGCTCAAATCTAGATCAGAAGTGCTAGGAGTCTGCAGGACTTCACATCAGGAGGGTTTAATGACTGCTGCAGGGAGGCTGACTCTTATCTCTGTAGCTGGCTCTGCTGTGTGTCTGTTGACTGAAAACGGATGGGGGCAATCTGGAGCTTAAAAGGTAGATTTGGCTATAGTCTCATCTCTGAATAAATACGTTTAGAGTTATCTTTATTTTACAGATACATATAGCTCTAAACACATATTAAGAGATATCTTTATTTTATATATCCATATAAAAACACACAAGGTTTTGAAAGCTGCTCATTTTGAAAGCTTTCCCTCTCAGCCAGTGGGGGAAAAAACACCTTGTTTTGGTGTTTGTCAGACTCCCACAGTAGTCTGAAAGAAAGATCCATCTCTGCCTCCCTGACTTGAAAGCACCAACAGAGCCATGGAGGAGGTATTCCAAAGCACCAGGGGCTGGTGGTGCAGAGGCAACCCCAGCCCTGCCAACCACAGCACCCCAGCACACCTCTGGCATGGAGGAACCCAGAGGGACTGACAAAATGGCCATGCCTCCCGGCCCCAATATGAGGTGGCTGTCACGGCAGCTGTGTTAGCAATGTAAAGGTGGTGGGGAATTAATTTCAGTTTCCTGTAGCGTTTCATCATTGTACATATTTTTGCATAAGCCAGTATAAAACCTTCTGGCTCTTTCCAGTAGCATTAGAAGTACAGCTAAACATACAGATTTCCAGCAACACTCCTTGAGTTCACTTCCTTGCCAGTTTTCAGGAAAAACTGTCCATGCACAATTTGCCAATTTTTATGGAATTTTGGCTCAAACAATTTTTAACTACTTAATACAGATCTCATTTATTATCACCATCAGTGGGAAACACTACCTTCTCAAATTTCCTCGTATTGTAAGCAGTGGGAACATAATTAATTCATTCTGCAGTTATACAAATATGTGAATCTACTACAAATACAGAGCTGAATGCATTTTGTCAAATTCCTCTGCTGTTTGCAGCTTTGTTTCTGACAGCACCAATATCCTTTTGCCAACGATCAGATTGCCCCTCAGCCCTACAATAACTCCTGGAATAAATCTATCGGTTAATGCTTTTGTGACATACTAACTCAAATGGCAACAGGGAGCTATTTTTATTGCTGAAAGCTATTTGTCCCTTGTATGTGCACACACTGACTTCACATCAGATGCATCTCACAAGCTGTCCTAACCTGATGCTGGCCATCAATTCCATTGCAGCTCCAACACTTCTGTTACAAGAAATTTCATTAAGCTCTAGGGGTCAATCAAGTGTATCGGAAACATAAAGCAATTTACTAAAATATATTTTAATGAGGCTTTAGAGAGGGGAAGGACAACATAGTCTTATTACAGTTTTAAGAATCAGAACTAAAGCTACAGTGGGTAAAGTCTAAACTATGATCAATTTGTGACAAATCCTCAATATAACCCCAGGCCTAGATTCTGTCATCAGACTCTATGATCTATGGTTTATCAGCTTCTAGGACTTTTCTGTAGCTGTAATTTACTGTAAGCTGTAAGGCAAAACTTCCACTTTAAACCAAACAAACTTAAATACTCCAAATCCCCAAAAGTTACTTGTGAATTCAAATTTTGTTGCTGCTACTGATGAGTTTTCTAGCAGTTGTGCAAAAGGGAAATGGGAGTTTAGTTTTCTTCTGGTGAAGCCATAGGCTGGACTCATCCCACATCCCTCTGGTTTCTCAGCAACATGCTTAATTTTTGCCAGGCATGTCACAGTGCTGCCTTCATCCCACCCAAAGTTCACCTCACAGCTAGTGCTGACAGGCAGCTCGGACCTTCTTTTGCAGATCCAGTCATAAGGATCTCCCCATTGCTATATGGCATTCCCCATCCTGCCCCTGCCCAGCGCAGTATCCAGGCCTTTTGTTTCCCTGCTCTGGGGAGAGGTGGGCAGCAACACACATCTGAGCTGCAGCCACCCTGAGGAACAAAGGCACAAAAGCAGTTATCCAGATGGTAGTGTCGACAGGATGGAACAGAGCTCGAAGTGACCCGAGTGCTCCCACAAACCCATATCTTACTGCTTGCTGAACTAGAGTATACTTCCAATGAAACTCATAACTGCCCTTTGTGGGTATCATAGAGGAAATCTGTCCCTTCTGTAGATGATTAGGGAGCTGAATAGAACCAACGTAACTGAAACCCTCAACCTCAGTATGTACAGCCAGAGAAGAGATGGTCTGAAGACCACAGTGCTGACCAGTGAGACAAGATGCACCACAGAGCTGAAGGTGGGAATGTTTCTGCTGTGTCAGAGCTCCTTTTGCTCTTCCAGTTGTATCACTAAGGCAGCCTGGTTCCAGGAAGCCTACGAGGTCTGCTGTATTCATCTACACTATTGCACCTTCTTATTTAACAAAAGGCAGTATCTTTCACTTACTCAAGTAGAGGTCATGCTGGAAAAAGTACAGGCTCTCTGGATTCCCCTTAACGATGAGTGAGGATGACCACTTCATATGCTCAGTCCTGCCACATACCTTCTGGTTGCTTACATGCTCTTCCTTCTAATACTCTCTCCTTTCCCTCTACCCTACATAGTCACTTAACTGAAGATTGCAGCACTGCATCAATTAACAGAAATCCAAGCTTGAGCTGTAGTGGCAAAGTAGCAGCTGAGGATTACAAAAAGCAGCCAGATTGCAAAAATACAAATGATTCAAGGCACAACTAGGGGTTTGCATACCTCTTTCTGGACTGTTGGGTCACTTAACTATTGTGCAATTCATGCTGACTGCAGTTGTTGGGAAAGGTAGAAGAATCAAAAAACAAGAGCAACCTTAAGGAAAACTAATTTAGGGAAAAGAATTAAAATAGCAGTGCAGTTCTCTCAAAGCAACTCACAACAGATGTCACCATTCAGAGACAGTTGTGTTCTTCCACTTCAGTGTGACACCTCTGTCCAAAACCTTTTGGAAAAGGGATAGTTGCTTAAGTAAGGACGCCCAGTGCCAATATGTAAACAAGCACCACCTTGCCACTACATACACCATTGTTTCCCCCTTGCCACAACACTCTCTGCAAGAACAAATGCAGATATCAGTCTGACTTGCACTGAATATTTCTAAAGTCCTCTCCTCAAGGTAGACTGATACCCTTCATTCTTCAGAAGCAAAAGATTTTGAAAATGTCTTCTTGTGTCCAAGACTGGGAAAAACCAGAAAGCTAAAACAAAAGGGGAATGGGGAGCAACCCAAGGTCTTTGTTCCAGTTGGCATGAAAACATCATTCTTACAATAGCTCATTTTTTTCTTCCCCCCAACAGCTGACAACTTATGGCAACTAAGGACAGGGTTGCTATTGTCATTAAGCAAATACTTGTCCAATCTACGTAGGAAAAAGCCCTCCAAAGATGACGACATGTTCAAAATGCTTGCAAGGGCATCCCAGGAGGCAAACAAAGACAGAGCAGTGGAGGAAAGGGTTCCTGAAGGAAAAACAGGGGACAGAAGTGGCCTCACAGAGGCAGCTGCTGGAGGGGCTGAAGAGTCAGCCTGCTTCACCCAGCTAGGGGCTCAGATTCTAAGAGTCCACCACAGGCTGCAGACTGGGCATTCACTGCAAGCCCCTGCTTCTGCAACCATCCTCTTCCAGGTCATGCTGCTGCCTGGTCTGCACTGTGACACATTTCTGCATGAAGCAATAGCAAAGATAAATCCAGGCATTGGGAGCACCCTTAATGTTGACTCTGACCAGTAGAACAGTTTATCTCTAGCATTCAATGACCAGCATGAACTGAGGACACGCACTTATGATCTTCACAAATAATTTCTTTAGGAAAATCCATGAACAACCAAGCAAACAAACAGCTCACCACACACCCACACAAAATGTGTTTATTATTAGAAATCTTCTCTTTCTGTACAAAGCATGAACCCTCCTCCACATAAAACGTTTCTGCATGTTCACCACTCCAGCCACACACTTGAGGGGAGGATGGGGGCTATACACCACAATATTAACATGCAGAAAGAGTTCCAAACAAAGCACAACACACATTTTTCCATGACCAGTCCTAATCCTCAAAGTAGGAGCATGAATGGATATAGTCCAGTCATAGCAGCATTTGTTCAGTGTTGCTATAGGACGTCTGCCTTTAGGGTCTAACCAGCCTCCTTCCCTCATCTGTTGCATAAGACTGTAGCCCTTTCTTGAAAAGTTGTGCAGAAGAGCTTATGCAGTTGCTGTAAAGTTTGGTGGTATCCCTGGCATGGAGACAACAGGCAAAAACCCTAGTCTCTCCTCTGCAGTAACAGTGAGGGACACAGCCAGAGGCCACAAGGCCAAGAAACATGAGCACAAGCGGGAAGCCTGCCACAAGTGGCTTTTCAAGCTGTTATGCCTTATACAGGTCAACCTTCAATTGCAGGCTTTGTGGGCCCCTCTTTACAGAATCATCCCAGGGCTCTAAGTGTGAGCAACAGAGTCATCTCAAACTACCCGGTGACTGAAAAACACACAGACTTGCAAGTACCTATTATGGATTTTTCACCTGAACACATCTTCATGACAGCAGCATATGTCTCATATGCAATAGCAGCTGCTCTACTTGCCACATCTAACTCATGGCCTGCTTAAGGATAGAGAAGCATGAGTCAAAGGGAGAACTGCCTTTACATAACAAGTCCACTGATACCTTTCCAAAGGGCTTTGCTCACAGCACAGGAGATTTTATCCATTTGTAATCCCAGATCTCCAAAGCTGACCTGCTACCAGTCATCACTGACTGCCCAAGATGGACCACACTTCACCAAGTGAGGTTGCCCAGGTGTGGCTGGTGTCAGACTTCTCATTGGCTGCCCTTATTGCCCTGGTCCTGAAAACTTTGCATGTCTTTAGACACATTTGCAACAGTCTGCTTATATTCATCACCATGAACATCTTGGTGCTTGCCAATATTTTTACTCTGGTACTGGCTGGGTTGCAAAAACCAAGATGGATGTGAGAAGAGAAGAATTATGAGTATTTAAATTTCACTCCAAGCCTCAAAATTCCATCATATTGCAGCTGGATGCCACAACACACAATATGCAAAGTCCCAGGATCTTAAACAGCAGTGGCAATGCATCTTAGGAAGCTTGGCTAAAAGAGCCCAACACTTGTTTAGAAACACCACAACACTGGTAAGCTGTAGTGATATATAGCTAAAACTACTTTGGCTGCAGAATGACAGTATTCACTGCACAACATTTATGGATACACAACTGAACTATATAAAACTACTGTACATGTCTTGTTACTAGCCTCATGCAAACCCTTAAGCAAAGTGCTTGCTGTACACATCTGTGCTCCGAGAGCAATGAGGTGGGACATGTAGCACTGCAAGAGAGCCCAGCCACAGAAAATTGCTATTGTTATGCTGGCCCTCAGCAATACTTTCATAAAAAGAGAAGAAAACCTAGCTTCAGTCTGAAAGATCCCTTCCAAGAACATCATGGTTCGGTTCTCTTATCAGTTTGAAAACTCTGTTGAAGAGTTTTGAGCTTCTCAGATTGTGAAATACCTAAAAAGCGACAGCAGACAGGCACTATGCAGATAAACAATTTCAGTACAACAGCAGCTGCAGAAAGGCAGTAAACATGCATTTTGGCTTTCTGCAGCTAAACATTGTAAGACAAAAACAAGAAAGCATCCATGATTAGGGCGATTTATAGCCTAAAACAAACCCAAAGATTAATGAAGAACACCAGACTAAGAGGAACTATTCCTTCCATTTCACCAGTTTTGTAATTGCTCTGGAACGAGAGAGGGGAAGAATTTAAGAGATTAGGGGAAAGTCATTCTTCATCCCCCATGGGTATGATCCAGAGCTTATTGAAGTTAATAAAATGAATCCCACTGCAGCTCCACTGGATTTTTTCGATCAGGCCACAGGAGATGATTACTAAAGCAGCTATGTAAGAAGAATCAAATTTGTTCCAGAAAAGAATATATTTATTCAGCATTTTCCTTTAAGGTAATCATACCCCTCATAAGCCAATGAATGCTCCATGCATCTAGCCTCAGCACTCAAGGATGAATTGCTGTGAAAACAACATTTGTTTTCAACATTTTTTCCCCCACCCATTTACTGTTAGCATACCCAGGACAACTAAAGGTGATAACAGAAAATAGCAGCGTTCTGCTGCTTCTCTCCACCTCAGTGACCATGCACATTTGATAACACTGTGCATATCCAAGCTCATCGTCTTCTCTGATTTTTGTGTAGCTCTTCTACAGCAGTGAGGAGAACCTTTAAGTGTGAAAAGCTGATAGCATATGACAAAACCAGGATAATCCACATGCAGATTTGACTTAAACTGCTCTTAATTCATCATTTACAGTTGTTTGGCTTGCAAGTCAAGGATGACTCTAAGTTGGAGCTTCCCCTGAAATTCTGCCTTTACAAGCAAGTTTTTTTCAGGCCTCTGTCCAGAAGAGGGAAATTAACAATTCTTGGAATCTTCCTTCTTTTTTTTTTTTAAATTTTTTTATTTTTATTTTTCTTCTGATATGAACTTTCTGAAGCAAATGCCCAGTCAAGAACAGTATTGATTTCTCAGCTTCCATTGTGGTAAACTGAAACGTTCTTCAAGAAAACAAAAGTACTAAAACATTAGCAAAAGAATCCCCCCTAAAGCCACACTGTCTGCAGTGAAGCAGTGTTCAGTGGTTCCATCCAGGTGACTTCACTGGGTCAGTAGTTGTCTGTACTCTGAAGCACCTCTACAAACATTCTTGTCTAACCCTTCCAAAACCCAACTTCCTTTTTGATGTTTGTTCCATCAGTGTACTTCCCAGTCTGCCTGAACATTTAAAGAAAAAGTCACCCAGTAGAGAGGGAGTTAAAAGCTGCAGTTCTTAACTCTTAGTTCTTAGTTGCAGAGGAACAACTGAATATCAAAAGAATAAGCTAATTTACGTTCAGGTGGGAAAAGAGGGAGATGTGTGGGGCTGACGCTTCCAGGACAGTACCCACAGGAGAACACCATCACACCAGTGCTGTGCTGCAGCAGGGATTAGGTTAAATCTGTAAACAGAATTGCAGGCTCTACACAGGGGAGATAAGGCCTCTGGAGAGCTACTGTTGTCTCCTTTCTGTGAACTACTTTTGAAGGTTATCCATTCTCTGGTTTCTGATATGCAGATATAGAAGTGAAACACCCTGTGGCCTCTGCCACATAGATATTTTGGTAAAGTGGTCAAGAAGGCTGACCATCCCTTTTGCTAGGGAGTTAAGAGTCTCTGGATTCTCACACCTTAACCCCAAGTTTATGAAAGCCCTCAGCAAAGCCACGGCCAATTTACAATGGGTGCAAGGAACAGTGCATTGCATCTTTGCCTCAGCAGGTGACCATTAACCAAGAACCAGGTTATTGTGGCTTTTGCCATTATGTGCCTGCTGTAAACCAAATTACTGAGATGAGGTTTTGTTTCTTCCCACCCCTGCCTCTAACATCAAATTGGTTGTCCTCAAATTGCTTCATTCTCACTTCTGTGTGCTTAAGACAAGCTTCAGTCTCGTTGTCTCCATCAGACTTCACATATGAGTCTATCTACACATGAATACAAGTAAGCTTTTCAGTTTCCCTAATGAGAAGGATATGATATTCTCAAGGAATTAGGCAGAAGAAAATTATTAATGTAGAGAGTTTTGCTGATTTTGTTATTTTGGAAAATCAATATTTATCCTCGTTGGATGTCTGGAATAGATGCTCTTCCAGATACATCCAGCCTTACTACAGAGGTATGTTACAACTCCATTATTGCTGTACTAACAGACACATTCATTACTTCATAACCTAAATGGTTCATAACAAATATGGAACACCAAATGCCTCCCATACCCATATTCAAAACAGGTCTTAGAAATAGCAGTGTTTATGGAAGGAAATCTTTTAATCAAGCCTATCTCCACAAGACATCCTCCAGCAATTTTAAAAACCAAAAATTTTATATTCTCTTCTGATCCTAGTAGTACTGACTCCTGTTGCTAATGTTGGTCCCATGTTTTATCTCATCTAGAAGAAGAATTAACACAGGTTGTTTCTTGAGGCATGTCATGTACACAGTATCAGTTAGCCTAATCCCTACCCACACTGCCCCAAAGTTTCTCATCTTGCACACACTAAATGCATCTCTCCAGATGCACTAAGAGCATCCAAAAGTATTTTTACACCACAGAAAAGAACAGAAGCTCATAAATACCTAAAAGCCCATGATTCTTAGTTCCTACATCCTCTACTCTGAAGACTCAGTTGTGGCATGAAAGCGAGCGCTTGGATCCCATGAAAATTTGAGCTGCCACTTTATACTTCTGGAAGTCTGGAGTTTTTACACGTGTGGTAACATAGACAGGACTGCTGCCTCAGCTGGCAGCAAGGAGATGAACAGAGCATTCCTTCTAAGGAGCTTGTTCAGTGTTTTAAAATTCCCAACTACTCTTACAGGAAACTGCAGTCTGTCATAGCTGCTAGATGGTCTTTGTTCTTGCTTTTCACATGGTAGCTTTCTCTCTCTCCCCTCCATGTCCCTCTCCTTTCCAGCTCTCATATAGAGAACCCTGACTGTACCCTACAAGCAAGAGGTTCTGAGCAGGCAGTTAAGCTTCAACCTCTTCAACTGGCTTTGGCATTACTTGTGCCATTCATGACCTATTCTATTTACCCATACTCACAGCAGTCATTCACTAAAAAGTAATATAGAATAATTTTGATACATTTCCACTATTCTGTTATTTAAATGTGAGCTCCTATTAAGATGGAAGTAGCTTCTCTCAATAATGTAGCTAGGGAGAGGCAGTGGGACTTTCAAAAACCCCTTAAGGAAGGCAAGAAACATTTCAAGTCAGAATCTGATTTGTTATTAATTCCTGACCTTCATTCTATAGTGTGCTATTCATGTGTAGTACTGAAGCAAAAGGTACATCTTATTTTTGCTTAGTGCTATCAGGTCTGTTAATTGTACTGTTTAATCAGAGGGCTACTATTCTGTTCTGCATTAATAGTGGACTGTCCTGCGTAGTAATTTATAAACTGGGGCAGGAATCACAAATGATTAGGGCTGAAGGAGTTACTACCTATGAATGATAGGTCTTTGAGCTTGCAAGCCATCTTCAGTTGTTCAAGATTTCCAGAAAGCTTCATCAGTTAAACTAAAAAGTCAAAATAATGGTATGTTTATTTACCATGTATCTGGTTTTTTTGTGAGTGTATTTGCACACATTTAGTTTTCCATGTGTTACATTAACTGGCAAGACCCTGACCCAGCAGTCTGCCTGCCCCAGGGCAAACTGATTCTGGAGAGATAGCAAACATTTGAGATGGCTGAACTGAAAAGCAAACTGACCAACACACTAAAGCAGCAGAAGCTGCAGATGAGCTGAATTCCTAAAGAAATGAGGACAGGAGAGAGAAGAAGAGACAAAGATACTAAAAAATGCAGTGATATAGCCAATCGGTCTTATGTTATTTTAACGTCAGGTCCTTCATTATTTTTGCAAGAACACCTAAACTTCCTGAGCAGGAAGAAGAAGAAAGGAAAAGCAGACCTCCTGGGTTTGAATTAGAGGCTCTGTGCAAGGATTATTCTCTAGACATGTCCCCTAAAAGATAACATACAAAGCTTCCACACTGTCCTCATCTAGTCTACCCTGTTCTGACATTTTTAATTTGGAAAGCAATTTCTAAATCAGAAACATGGTGAATAAGGAGGGACATGTCATCAGTCTTCATGGCCAATCCGTACTTTGTACTAGAGTCTGAACAACACTGACTTGCCAATAGGATTCCAAGTAAGGATGGAGGCTGCTTTATTTTTAAATTTCCTTAGGAATATACTTTTCAGCTGCTACACAAGAAACAGGCAGCCCATCTATTAAAACTGCTTTCTCAAGACCAGATTTGAGGTATTCTATGAAGCCTAACATCAGTTATGCAAGATGAGGAAAGTATCTGGGTTTCTTTGAAATCCCACAGATGGGCATATAAAGGACAAACAAAACAAGTGCTGCAAAAGACAAATATAAATATGCCTGTAAACACAACAACTGTTCACTCTGCCTTCAATTACAAAACAGCATTTTTCACATGGCTAGAGTCTTAGGTCATAACAAGTGTCAGTGGAGAAGAATTCAGAGAGGCGAGGATGCAATATGCTAGCAATACGTCTGGTAGAACCTGGCTTTGGAAGTAACTTTTCTCAGAGAAAAAGGCTTTAATAATAAGCAAGTGTATCAGATTTCTGCAAACACACTGTTAAGGTCGGCAGAGCAGCTGGCAGCAAGGAAAGTTCTGTGACCTGCTCCTGAACCCTTCAAACTCATTTCCTGTCAAACATCAGACCCAAGAGGACAAGCAAAAAGCTGTTAAGCTCTTTTCTAGAAGAGTCTAAGATTAGAATTCCAGTAATGGCTCAAATTCCTTTCCAGTTGTCCTGAACTGGCCACTTCCAGTGCTGAGGATTGATACGCCGTATGGCAGCACTGTCCTCCACTGGGGAAGGAGGAGAGTGTGGAGGTGGAAGGAGAAGCGAGGCCATGGAAAACAGGATTTGGCTTTTTGGGTGGCAAACAGAAGAGTCAGATGTACTATTAATTTAAATACATTAGAGCTACTTCCAGCAGATCAAAACAGTTGGTGAGAACTGCTTAGTTTGTCCTGGAGAGCAAATGTAAGCCTGGATGCAATTTGCCTCTGCAGTCCTCTTCTGGAAATGCACATCAGGAGGCCAACTGGAGGCTGGTCCCTTCGAAAGCCGACAGGCCGGAGCTGGCGACACAACCAGAGCCAGCCCAGCACACAGCTAGGGAGAAGAAAAAAGGAAGCATCACTCTGCTCTTTCAGTTTGTTGGAAAAGAGAGCTGCTCATTTCCAGATTGGCAACTGTGAAAGCACTAACCGTGGGCAGATCAGAAAAGATGTTAAGAGCTCACCATTTTTCCAAAGTGAAGCACCTAGCAGCTGACATGTTTATTCCAGTACATGAAACACACAACTGCGCAAGTTCTGTGGAAACAACTCACAAGACCTCAAGTAATACTGCTTTAGATATTCTTAACTTTCTGCCCCAGACTGGATCCAACAGTTCATAACACTTAGCTAAGTAAAAAAGCCTAGCAAGTAATATCTTATCTGCTTGCTTCTGCACAAAAGGCTTCCCAGTGTTCCTGCACCATCTCTGCAAGAAAGTCTAAGTTCACAAGGAGTCACAGCATCAGACCAAACTTCTCAAATCCCCCTTTGGTTTATTTGGCAAGGCCCTTCTGGAGCCAAAAGCTTCAATTCTGTACCATATCTATATACAACTCTAGGAGAGATCCCCTTAATTCCATTTTAAGAAATCACTAGTATTTCACTCTTTATTTTCAAGTTTACTCTGCCATCATTGACCTTTCTGTCAGCACCACCATCTCTACAGCAACGAAAACAAAATTATAATGAAATTTTGGGTTTCTACCTTTCACAGTTATGTGGCAATAGGGATCTGAAAACAAATCTGATAAACTTTAATTTATTGTATCTCAGTAGCTATCTTCAAATTCATCTTTCCAATTATACTGGTATAAGCAAAACAATCTAAATATATAGCAGACTATTTATTAAGATGTAAATCCAATAATAAAGAAAAATGTTAAGGAAAACAAGAGAAGTAAACTTGCAGCAAATTAATCAAAACATTTGCTTTCAATGTGGGTGAAAATACGAATAAATCATTATGGACAGATGCTTGTGATTTTGTTTTTGTTTCTCTATTATTGGCCAGAGACTTATATTCATCTCTGGAAAGGAGCCAACTTCCGATACAAAGCACTTCTACAGCAGGTGTATAAACTGAACAAATTCTACTGTCAACAAAAAGTTAATATTTGGCAGGATTTTTGGATTTTGGGCCTGTATCCTCTAGTCAGTTCATTAACAGACAATTTAACTGCCTTCCTTCCCTGACTCAGAAATAGCAAACAAACTCTCTGCTTTTCCCCCAGATCACACAGCTCCTATCACTGGTTTGTGTCTCAGAGACTCCATTGCTGCGCACAAATCACAATGGCGACCACATGATTTTTCATGTCAAAAAAGCTGGAGAATGCTTCAGTGGGATTAGATGTATTTTCCAGATTAACTATTGGAAATCCTGGGAAGCCTAGGGATGAACAGACAAGCTAACGTTTTAGTTCAGCTTAGTGACTCTTTGAATTGGCCCGTACAGCTGCTGGCTAAGCAAAGACTGACCTGCAGCCAGAATGTAAAAATGCAGGGCTAAACAAAGAACAAATAAATAAGAAATGCCACCCTCAGAGTACAAGGCTTGAGCTCCTCTAAACAAACCACAGTGTAAAAAGATCAGCTTCCTCATCAAGGACACAGCCAGACTGTGGCTTGGGTCTGTTACTGCAGAAAGCCTGCAAGGCATGTGCTAGGATACCCTTGAGTATTAAAGGATATATAGAAAACCAGGGCTGCTTTCCCCTGCCACAAGCTTCCTTTCCTGAAAGTAAATGTCTCATGAATTAAGGTGGGATTCACATACCCAACTGCAGTCTGATGAGCAACTACAGCCAGTAACAGTGAACTTCAACAGGCTGCCACTGGACATCTCTTCTCTTCTGTGGTATTTATTATAGGGCTTACAATTTGTGCCTGCTCTTTCCAAACACTTTGGTATGAATGTGAACTTCACAAGACCCTGTTCCTTGAAGCCCCAGATGTTTTCAGGAGTATTCCAGAACTTTGAAAAGCTTGGATTCAACTGAGGATTTATCTGAATGAAATCAAGTAAATGCAGTTGTAATCTGTCTCAAACAGAGAAAATATATATAAACAGAAGTTTTTAACCTATCAGGCTAGTTTAAAGATGTGCACAAGAAGATACTGAGAAGTATGTTCTCAAGACAACTAATCATAAAGAATCTAGAGGCCTACAGCTCAAAACAAAAACAAGGGCTTTTTTTTCACCTATATAAATAATTTTGTAGCCAACAAAAAAAAATAAATCTTGACAGTGCCAGGTCTTACTGACCTCAATCCAGGACAGCAGTAAATACATGTCCACCACAATTAAGTTCCATTTCAGTTAGCAAGAGCATACTTACTATGTTTTGAACAACAATACTTGCATTTCCATCTATTCTTACAATTAGAGTCCTGTGGAGAGCTAAAAACAATTCCAAATTCATTATCAAAGTATAAATACATTGTAGCAGAACACCACACGTTTCCCTGTACTGAGACAGTCAAGGTGTTTATGTTCAATAAACTGCAGGACGCTATCTGAGGTTTATGCTTGGGGAAAGATATCTGAGTAACACTAAAATTCTGTACTACAGCTGTATTTCAGATTGTAGTAGTGAATGTTCTTGAGAACCACCATGCTATATTAGGTAAGCTTTTTTAGAATGTATCACAGACACCGTATAAAGCTGGTACCTACTAACAAGATGAGTCCTTTTCAGACTCACTATACAAGTGAGATCCAAATGAGTGGCACAGCTGAGGACAGGCGCACAAATGGCTCAGGAGATGAGGATGAAACTGTGCACTGAACAACAGCAACCAAGATTGTACCTGAAGATTTCACACAGATCTCCCTCTGATGCCTAGGTAGTCCTACACCAACATGATTCATTTGACAACCTTTTTTCCCCACTTAGTACCCTTCAAAGAACAGTAACGTTTGAGGTGGCACAGTCAGGCATGTTAAACTTGAATTTAATAGTAAGCACCAGAGTACCATGTAGCTTTGTAAATTCCTGGATGACTCTGGAAACCTCTCCTGGAATAAAGATCAATTTACTTAAGGAAAGATGGTACTTCTTAATGTTTTGCTTGTTCTCCCTGACCACCGCAGGAAACAACCATACAAAGCTAAATAAAAATAGGAATGTATGCAGAGTGACTTCAAAAACTTCAAAGGTTGTCGCACTGTCAAAAGTAGTGGAAAAGAAGTGAAGCGTGGCTGTGCTACCATCCTTTTGCTTTAAGGCAGAGTAGGGGCCAGCTGCCCATAGAACTGAGAGAGGAAGTTGAGCTGCAGGCATAGGCTGTGAACTAAGACTGTCTCTGTAACAAATACTAAGGGAATCAGTGTGGATAACCACTGCAGAAAGAGGAAGCTACACTTAATCACATATCCCAGAATGCAACATTATTAATTAAATGAGGTTACTAAAAGAGGCAAAAAGAGGACAAGGTTAGAACACTGTAAAAGCCAATGGCTCTTTCACACTGAAGTTTATAATAATAGCTCCTGAACAAATTGAAAACAAGAAACTGAATTAAGTTCAGATGGTCTGTGCCTAAATAAACCACACTGTGGAAGATTCCTCAAGGCACTGCTGAAGCATAAATATTCATATCCAGTATAACAATACATTTAATCTTTGGGGGTGGTGGATGGCAGTAAGTTTCTGGGGGGTGGAACATGTATGTAGACAAGGTTAGATCAGCATTATCTAGCACCAGTGAGAGCTTAGCTCAATTTATTACCAAAGGCTAATGAAATATGTCCTCAGGTATGTCTTAGTCCATATGAGAGTGTGAAGTCCTTGAAAAACTAGAGAGTTGACAGTGCATCCTTTGCACCCATCCCTAGCAGCTGATAATAATTTGGCTAAGTCTGTGTTTGATAAACAAAGGTGTGATGTTCTACTGGAAATACACTTATAGTAATATTAGCAATGGTATTTTCAATGACCAGAGTTGAGCATACTTGATGTTGACTTCATGTTAACCTCTTCCCTCAGTGCTGTTAAATCTAACTCCAAAGAGTGATAATCACATGTCAAATGCTGAGTGTGTTTGAAATCCAGGCTCAGATCCAGTTTTACAAACTGGCCTCTTATCCCTTATGGCAGACCAAATTCAGTCACCAACCCTGTTCCCCTACCCACCAAAATCCCAAAATACAGATATACAACTTGAATCAGACACTAGTTTTAGAGTACTCTGACAAAGACTCTTTCCCTTTTGGCTTTAATTATATTACAGCACCTGCAAGTATTCTAAGCACCTCTAGGGAATAAGCTAATACTGATCATTTCTGCTTCTCAAAAATTTCTCATCTAAATTTAGACATGATCAGACAACTAAAGGTCAACAACACGAAACAGGGAGTGAGACAAACAGAGAGGGAGATTTTTGGGAAGAGATAACACAACTGCCCAGAGGAAATCAGAAGAGACTGGAAGTTTTCCTTTGCTGCTAGAGATGTAGGTGCATGGGATCCAGTTTCAAGGCCTGCTTACCTGCAATTTCTTCCATCTGCAGTATGAGCGTTCCAACATTCCACTCTGTCACAGATACTTGCTTTCTTCCTTTTCAGTTCTTTGATCATCTGTCCAATAGATGAACATGCACTAAGCTGCTTCCTTGTGCTATTTTGATCTCTGCTTCACTGGCATCAACTCTTCAATATGTTAGGCACTAACAGCCAAAGCTTGCTTTTCCCCTGCATCTCTCTACTTTTTCACATTCACAGCCTTCATAACCTCTGTTCATCTTGGCTTGATGAGAAGAAAATATACACAAAAAGTTAAACTAAAATCCTAACTTCCAATATACACCAATGAGTGCAGTATACAGCCACATGTAATTAGAAGTGTTACTGAAGAACTCGCTACACTTTCACATAACTCTGGCTGATAATGAAAATTACTGGAAATCAATAGCCTGGAATCCCAAGATAAACTGAAGGATCTCTTTTTTGGTTGCACATACTCATTTTTCAAAGAAAGTTATCAAGTTGTCCTGACATGCCATCAGCAAATAAGGAAAGGTGTCTTTATCTCAAATATGATATGAATTTAATTTAAAACAATTTAAAGATGCACTGCTTCACTGTGAAATAGTGAACACATCTATGGAAAGAAAAAATGGAAAAGTTGCCCAGTACTGTGTTTTCAGGAAATATTTGAATATCATAAGGCAACATGCATGCAGTGACCTAGGACAGGGGAGAAATAGCCCCAGGCTGAGACCCTTCTGACAACAGCTACATATTTTTGTGGTAGTCTATAGCAAGTTGTTAGGGTATATATGACCTCATTGACAACAATACTTAGATTTGTTAACAAAAATGGAAAATCTGCTTGCATGACCAAAATCTATGTGCAGTATGCTTCGATTAAAAAACAGTATCGCAGGAAACAGCTACATGTTTGTTTTGTTGAGAAACTTGTCACATATGCCATTGTGTGGTCAGCTGTGTGGTTTTAACAACTGAAATAATAATTGATAAAAAAGAGTTTATCTTAAAAATTATTTTCTCTACAGAGATTTATGTTGCTAAGGAGACAAAGTCTCAGAAAACTATTTCTGCGAAAGAACAGGATACAAAGCTTAGATATTTCAGAGTTTGAAGCAGATGTCTGATTAGTGTAGCAACAGTATGATACTTTCTCAAATGTCTTTTGTAATAAGACCTACAGCCTGTCCTGACATTTCTAATGTACAGAATACATACAGTGGTCAATGACATGATTCTACATACCATAACTAATCCCTCAATTTATTCCTGGCTCTGGTTCATTATCACTTGATGGGATTTTTTCCAAGTTGTCAAGCCTTGCTACATTTTCATATCAGAAAAGAAGACTTACTGCAAGCTTTCCTTTGAGTCAAGAACCTGAAGTGGAAGAAGCCAAGTTAATTATGACTTAAATTTTGACCTATATTTTTTCTTCCTTTTTCAGAAAACAGTTCAGGAGGCACTAGGAGCAAGCTAGATATTTTAAATAAAAGCTCTTTGAAATTTTAAGAATAATATAATAAAGAAAACTATATTACAGGTATCTCAGAGAAACAGGCTGTCCAGCTTCATCAAAATTCAATAATAATTGAATTACAAACTCTTTCATTTTTTTTTTTAATTCCAATCCTAACAATACAAATACAAAAAAAAAGGTAAAATCAGTCTTGGAGATTTTAAATAACACAAAAGAAAGAAACCCAATTCTTATCAGTAGTATCTGTAATTCATTCCTTTGAGAGGCTAACTGGACTAGTAAGTAGTGGAAACAATAGTGAACTTGCACCATCCTTACTTGACAGTCACTTAAAAAAAAAAGTTGTATATGAAAAACTCAAAAGAGTGGATGCTAATAATGCCCTTGGCTTGCACAGTAGCCAAAACTTGGGAAGAAATTGATTGAATACAGACAAAACACCAGAAAGTGGCACGACTACTCAGCATGAACTTCAGCATAACTGGGGAACTGGTAGATTCATTTTAGTTTTCTGAGGCTCCAAAGCAACCACAAGATAATCATGAACAGATAAAATATTTGGATGATCACAAATATGAAAAGTGTGTTGCATCCACTTAGACATAGTCCCAAGAATATTACAGGACGAAAAGGCAAAATGACAAGGCAAGAATTTGGACAAGATCACATTTTTGTTATGTCTGCAATTCACAAAGCATCAGATACAAATAATGTGTGTGGGATGTGATAAAAAATTTTGAACATTTGTCCCTGGGTCTGTTAGCTGTTTATGTCTTGTTACATAACAAGTGACCCACATGTGTGGCATGCTAAGTATTTTATTATTTAGTACACTAATTCAAGAGTTCCATCTAAAGTAAGGACTTTTATAGAAAACACTTGTACCTTAGATAGGAAAAAGAAATTACTTATCTACCATATCAGTAACATCTCTTCAAAATTTAAACTCAGTTCACCCCGTCACTTATGCAGGCATTTTGTTACTCAACAAAAGGAGGACAATCTTCTTCCCTTACCTGAATTGGGAAGAGAATGAAGATATTTCTCTTGTCTGCAATAGGAGCATTACGATACACAGTATGGGAATAGTGGTATGACACACCAGAGGGATCATATGTTTACCTCATCCCCAAGTCCTGGATGGGTTCCTTTTTCTAGAAAAATTTTCACAGCATGTGAAGGTGGATCTCTTTGTAGACAGATTTTTTTACCAAGCAAATTTTCTGTTCCTAATTCTCTACTTCTGCTGCCACAACTCATACACAGACAAACCCTGTAGTCTACATTATGCTAACTTCCCCACTTTTCCTCTACGTCTCTGTTTGAATCTTCATTTTGTATATACAAGACCCTCAGGGACACTGCAAACTTTTTGTCTTCACACAGAGAGCCTATGCCTACCATTCTTTTGTATACTGCTTATATAAACACCACAAATATATCTCATTTCAGCTTTTATTTGGGTATTTTTAAGTTAAGTTGCTTATGTCCATTTCCCATCAATACAGACACTAAAAATTAAGATCAACATTTAAGGCAACATTAGCATCCATGCCAAGCTCAATATGCAAACCTTATCATCTAAGCACCATGGCATCCAAGAATTGTCACAAGTCCTCTACCTCCATCACACATTCTCTTTCCATTTTAACTCTGCTATTCCCCACTACACTCAGTAATTCAATTTAAATGCACATTCTCAAGTAAGACCTTGTCATTTTTTACATTTTATTTCTTATGAACTAGGTATATTTTGCATAAGGTGATATGAGAGACATGTTTCAGGGTGAAAGTATGCAGTTGATTTATGCTGTGATACCATAGAGGATTATTATTTTTTTTAATATTTCACATCATTATTCAACTACTTAGTATGAACATTACATGTATTTAGCCTTTTAGTAAAGGCTATACATTGAGACTTGTTAGCATGACAATTTTGCTTTAAACTCTGGGGGTTTTCTTGAGTCTTTAGTGTTACTGTTGACAAGTGTTTGAATTAAGGATGCTCAAGTGCAACTTTTACGAAAGAATATTTACAAGTATACAAAAGACCACAGTTTTTAACACACTCAGTATTCTTAATACAGAGTAAATACCAATTTGTCTGTGCCCATGGAAATATTTCAGCTTGTGGGTCTTGCTTTCTTCTCTTTCACAGTAAAAGGGAAGGTTTTACTTTTCCTTAGGAAGTGTATTTATTACAAGATGGTTAGAATACATATGTCATATAACATACAAGAGTTAAAATTAACTAGTAACAAAATAAGCACTGGTATGTATATTTTCATATAACCCAAGAACAGGATCAGTATTTTACAAAGTACATATAAAAGTACTTCATATACAAAGAAAATTACAAATGTGCAAACACCATTGTCACAGGTGGAAATTTGTCAATTGAAAAATACTAGAAAAATCCTTCATATTTTTGTTTTGAAATTGCAAATGCATTAAAACCAGCTGCATTTTCTATTGTGTGTGCTGAGAAATTTATGTTCCTTTCTGACAAAATACATTAGTTATAAAAAAACCACAAACAAATTAATAACTGAAAAATCTTGTAAGTATAGTCCGTTTGGTTAGGCTGACATTAAATTACAAGCAGAACATCTGGAAAAATGAGAAAATAGTGAATCATATATACAAACCTTTTGTAAAATTAGTGTGCTATTTAACATATTAACATTTAAGAGTAAAAACAATGGCATAACTACCTACATATTATACTCAATGTCATCACTACTTGTAGACTGTAAAATTTCTAATCATTTTGGGCTATTAAAAATGTTTTGCCAGGATTTTAAGCTGAACAAACACAATTTTATCAAATGTAAAAATCTATAAACCGTTTCCCAATTCATGTGCAAAAAATGTTTAGAAAGTATCAAATCACAACACATCAAACCCAATTATGTACATATTTAATATCTGTAAATGCTGTTAACTAGCTAGCAATGTTCTGCTATAAATAACTTACCTTCGTCCTGCAAAATGTCTGCATTTTAAAGATTTCAGTGCAAGTGCTTGCTTCATTTTTTAGTGCATTACCATGTTTGTTATTTTTTATTTTACAGTGAGCAGAACAGCATATAAATTAACATATACAACTTACACATAAGAGATCTTTCTTCTACTGAGTTCCTCATCTGCTCTTTTCTGTTTCTCCTGGATAGTGTCAGCCAGTTTTTTTCCACTTATCCCATTTTAACTGCAAACAGAATCTAAAATAAAAGTGCTATGATCTTCAGATAAGCCCTAGAATTTTAAATTCCATTACAACATTACAGATGCACTCAGCAGAGCACAAAGTTAGAGAATAACCTGCACACTGAAAAGACACTTGAAAGTCTAGTATCAGGCAATTTCAATTTTTGGTCTTTAAAAATAGAAACTGTCTATAAACATTGGCAATCTGACATATATATAGATATAGATATATATAGATATAGAGATATATATATATGTGTATGTGTGTGTCAATGGACATATACATATATATATATATATATATGTGTGTGTGTGTGTGTATGTGTGTGTCAATGGACATATACTGTCTATATAATCTGGCAATCTCATGTGTGTGTGACCGGACTCACAAGCTTCATTTATTCCTTTATTTTTAGGAACTGTAGACATGTTCCCTCTTATTCATGACTGGCTTGGAAATAAGAATGTTCTGCTTAAAAATACAGAGTGAAAATACACTTCCTGTTAGAGGGAAAATTTCTACAGTTTCCTTTGGACAGGTTTACTAACAGAATAGCTCTGAAATGAGAAAACCAGGGTTAGATGATAGTGCAAATACAGCCCACTTCTATAGGTAGGATTTGTACTGAAGAAAGTGGAAATTCAGGATAAATGGATTATTATTTTTCAAAATAGTCCCTGCAGGAAAAAAGTAGCAGTTACAGTGGTTATAACTATAAACAGAAAAGAAACCTTAGCATATTATGAACTTTTAAGGCTGAAATGTAAGGGAGGATGGTTGTCTGTCACTAACATTTCAGAACTTAGCTTCTTAGAGGAAGAGGTGCTTTAAATGTGTCTTTTTTATGGAATGTTTTTCCTTTCTAAGCATCTGAAATGCAACTCTGGATCCTATCCATCCATTGTTGAGCGCTCTGTGCATCTTGGGCACAAAAATTATATACACGTTTATTTGTCTTCAACTGCAAGAGAAAAACAAGAACATGAAGACAGACAAGGCATCATAAAAATTATAAAAAGAAAGTTGCAATCTTTACTTTAAACTGTAATACTTAATGTATTAATTGGTTCCAACTCTTAACATTTTTTAACTTCTGCTGTTGAGAGGGAGGACCAGATACTAGCTGTGTAAAAGCTTTTTGCCTTCAGCTGGCATGACAGCCCCTTCCTAGCTCACACCTTCCAGCACGACTGAAAGCAGTAGGTTAAACACACCAAGAAAAGTAGTTTCACATAGAGGTCAAATAAAGATCAGATATACTTACATCAAAAAATGCTTTTTCACTTGCATGTTTTGGGGCTCCAATTGTTGGAGAAGCAGGAATCACAGTTTCTACTTCTGCAAGGTCTATGTGTCCCTTACAGCTTGTATCCTCACCAGAATCATAGTATCGTAACTAGACCACAGGACAAAAATAAAACATTCAAATATGCTGTTTAGATGGACCTTTCACCACACTTCTTCCTTTTTCCTGGATATAACCTGGGGGCATTATCTGAGGTTTACCTGGTGTTTTGTCACATCCAGCACAAACCAGCGAGGTTTCCACCCTTTTAGAAGAGCTCCTCTTTTGTATAGCGTACCTTCAAACGATCTGGAAGACCGAAAATATAAATGGCATATGATTCCATAATATGAATACTGGTGAGACATAAAAGCCCCCAAATGACTACACACAGATTCAAACACTTCTTTTACTGCAGTACAACAAATTGGTTTTAAACTAATGGTTTAGTTATTGGTAACTGTGATACACTGACAAACACTGTTTCAGTACTTCGGATGCATGAAATATGCACCTAAAATTTGCTTGTGCTTATGAAGGGGAAGACTGAGAGATACTGCTAGAAGATAAAGGCCCACCCAACAGTACAACTAAATGTAATCAAAACCACAAAGGAGGAATAAAGTAGTCACAAAGCACTCTGTGCATATGAAAATTTTGGGTTTTTTTCTCAGACTTGTACCAATCTAATACAAGGTTCATAAATACTCTGTGATTATTCAGTTTACCTATTTTCGTCATTCTTTGATGTGAAATGATTGTATAGTGTAGTTGTTCTTCTATCTACTCCATTGGAGGGAGAGATGCTTGTACTCTGTTCCTCACCCTGCCCACTGTCAGGTATTTCCAACAAAGACCTCTTTTGATAGGAATGTAGATTAGCTGACATCATCCCTGAGGAGCCAGAAGGATGACTCCGGAGCTAAAAAAGATTAAAATAAAATTAAAAAGGTAACACAATGTCTCTTGCATTGTGAGACTGGCTCAACATTATACTGACAATACATGGCACATCATCTAAGTTGTGAATTATTATGAAGCCCAAAAAATCTTCAAAATAGAAGTCACTGCTGCCTCAGAAGTCAGAGGGGTGGCAACTCAATGCATTTCTTACACAGAAGGGTTCACATGGTGCAAGAAATTAGTATTCCAGAAAAGTCTTGTATATTATGGTAACAATCTTGAACAATGTTTCTCTTGCTGTGTCAGAAGCATCTAGAACTAGTCAGATACTTAGATTTAGAAAACATTTCCCCAATTTCAAAATAAGGGGAAGAAGAAAGGGGAATGGGGAAAGGATGCAGATTCAAGTCATTTTAGTAGGATCTCAATAACCTGGAACAAGAGGGAATTTGGTCTTAATCTGAATTACAGCATCCTTTACAGAGTTCTTTGGGGTTGAGCCTTAGCTACTGCATTCATCTGAGAATTCTTAAATAACAGGTAGGACAGGTGACTGATATCAGGTATATTTATACTTGCATTTTCTGTTCTGTTTCCAATTCAATTAAAAATTCTTCTGCTTTGCTAGGATAAAACTTTTTTCATCTTGAATTTGTCTAGCATATAAAATGAACTTGAATGACTTTGACAGCCATAAAGCATATTGCTTTCCTGAAAGCAAAGTAGTGCTGCCAACTAACCATTACATGGAGGCTGGTAAATTTGAACAAGCCCATGAAAGCGAATGGTTAGGGTACAGTCTTGAGCCGACAACTTACTGTGCCAGGTTTATAGGGAAAGCTCACAAAAATCAGTATCTAACATTCTTCGTACTGCACGCAGACAGCAAAGAGGCAGCCTTTGACTTAGAAAATATCTATATTGGCGGTTGTTATTTTTACTGCAGTCAAGAACTGGAAACACAAGCATGAGCACTTCCTACCTTTACCAGAATCTACAACTGCAAAATTCCATTCACACATGGAAATATCTTTACTCATCTCTGAAACTGATGTCTTTCTGGCTGCTTTCAGGAATCAAGTTTTTTAGTACTTCAAGAAACTTTAATATAAAGCCATATATTTGTGTATTAGTAAAATTGCTCTTGCTCATTTTGTCTTAATCTACTCTGGAAAAGCAATTAGATAAACAGCACAATGTTTTATATGTGTTTTATATGTATTTTTAAAATATGTTTTTCTGCATGCAGAAATACAGAGCCAGTATCATTGGTTAGAAAAACATATTCAATTTTCTTCAAAAGCAGTATTTTACTCCAAGAAATACAGAGATTTTGTCAGTGTCCCAAGCAGCCTATAGATAGGAACTGAATAATTCTATTGGATGAACACTTTTACTACTTACATGGTCTTGTTTAGTGTCATCCTTTAGATTCATTTTGACCCTTTCCCACAAAAGCTGCCACCTTTCTGGACTCTGATTTAATTTACTTTCCAACCTTTCAATTTCCTGAAAGAAATAACAAGGGGTTTCTTAAGGATAAATATTTCTAACTGATCACATCTTGGCAATCATTTTTATACAAACATTTTCTAGTCAATACTTTTTACACAGGGAACTTTTAGGCTATGTTGCCCAGTAAAGTACAAAAAACTCTGACAAACCAGCTAGAAACTGAAATCAACCAGGCTCAGGAGTCACAGGCAACTAAGTACAGCAGGAGCCACACAGTTCTTGCATGGCACAGGCTGGAGGAGCCATTACGCTTTCAATTCTCTGCCAGTTCTCCTGAACGCACAAAACTCAACACCAACTGGCATAATAGAAACATGACAACAAGGATAGGCTGTATTTTATAAAAATATTTACAAAGAACAAATTCTGTGCTGTGATATTGACCTCGTACATTGCCAATCTTAACGTTTACCCTGGTTTATAAAATGTGATACAAAGCTGCAATAAAAGGAAATGAAACAGAATGAGTTATTCAATTTGGATGCCAGACTATAACAACATGTTCTTGTTATGGAACTTGGGGCCATGACCTATGCTGATAACCTCCAATTAGGGTTATTTCCTGTTAATAAGACAGTGCATGCAAAGTTCAGTAAAAAGAGGCATTTTCATTAGTTTATGTTAACTTGTGAACACTCATTGATACATTTCTAACTACTTTGCTGTAGTATCCATATTACTTCCCATGCTTCCTTTCTATATTTTTACTTTCAGCAGCTACATTGTTAGGAAAGTTTGTTTCTTAATGAAATCAAACTAGAACTTGTATTTTGCAAATTCATTTAAGAACTGATGATGGAAAAAAAATTGCCATAGGACAGAGAATTACCATGCTATATAAAACCCAACTAAAACCCAAGACATTTACTTTCAAAGTGGAGACATTAAGCCTCTGACTTTATTTACTTCTACTATACTAAATGATTAAAGTAGATTAAAGCAGTAATATTCTCCAACTCCTATTGGTCTTTTAGAATAAGAATTTCTTCAGGAAATTGTTATTGATTGAAAGACTTACAGAAAAGGACTACATTTTTAAGGTAAAAAAACATTTTGACCAGAACATTAGCTCTTGAACTAAATTTTGAGCTCTGAGGTGGAAAAAAAAAAAAAAAAAAAAATCAGTATTTGAGAGTGTTACAGGAGCAAAATACTTCTACAAACTCTTCCTTGCTGAACACAAATTAGAAAACTCAAAAGCAAAATCAAATATACAGAATTCGGTTTAACAGCACAAATGAAACTAGAAGTTTTAAATACTGAAGGTAGTTGAAAGGCACATATGTATTTATTATGGGACTCTCTTCCTGCCAAGAAATAAAATGAGGATGGTTTTAAGTATCTTTACAGGTAAAGACAAAAATAAGGAATGAGGAACACAAGCAAGACTAAAGGCTTCTCTAGATTACTTGTTCCTCTTTCAAAGTGCTGAGTGTAAAATGCTTCCTGATGGAATACATATAACAATCAATTTACCACAGATTTTTCATGTAGAAGGCTTTCTAAATTGCTGCAAAAGGATACATGCTCTTAAGTGCTAAAAGTTACTCAGGTTTTAGTCTGATCATTCTCCTTCTGCCCTAGTCTTGACTTCTGCGTTTTTCTCTGTAGAATCTGGAAGTAACTGAAACTTGTTACTTAGCAACTGGGTCACATTCCTTCATTTTTTGGCTCCACAATAAGCAGTGGTTCCAGAACTTAAAATGAAAAGTTTTCAACAGTCTCCTATATATAACTTAAAAAGTTAGGAATAAGAAATTCTCCTTTAACAAGCCCCATGTAAAAAACTTACATGGCAATAAATCGCAAAGATTTACTCTCGCTTCTTCAGCTTTAAATTTTACTGAAAGAGTCAAATGTTTTTCCTTCCATGTGTGGAATGGACTATGAATAGCTGCATTTCCTTGAAAGAAAAGATTCTTAAATTCATCTTTCTGCTTCATCTCCTGTTATCTAGACTTATGGAAGCAGAAGTCACTACGTATGAAAAGAAAGGTTAGAGGTGGATTGTTATATCCCCAAAACACATTACAGCATTTACTACTAAAATATTACACCTTTTGCTCTGATGAGCACTACATTCTATCAAGAAAAGTTCTGAATTAAAACACTTAATATCTTGGACTCCACTTCAGCTTTACATCCTGAAAAGCACTTAAATTGAAAAAGATCTTTAGAACAAACAAATTTGGGCTTATCATTATAAACTAAGGGAGAATCAATCTTCCCTAGTAATTTACCACTGTTAAATATGGTCTCAGTTCAAACGTATTTTTGGATACCAACACATTCTCAATGGATTTATGATCAGAGAGAGGTCTTTCTCCTACATCAGCAATAGCCTTAAATTAACAACTTGTTTTAAAAGAAAGTTCACTTTGCTTTTTAAAATTAGAAGAATATTTTTGTAACCTTTATACAACCTCTTCAAATTTTTCCAAATGTTCCTCTCCACTGCTATCTTTTATTACTACAATCTAATTCACAAATAACATTTAAGCTCTATAAAACTTAACCCACATATCTTTAGAATATAATACAGCTAATTCCCTGTTATACAGCAGTTTCTCACAGTTGTGCATATGGACAATTTGGCTTCTACCCCAGGAAGAAATGCAGGAGAACACTCTTGCTATATTCCTGATGTACTTCTGGCCTCTAGTTACCTGATATGAAAGCTCTGGTTTTTTGCTAAAAAACCATGATATTAGCCCTGCTGAGAGACTGCTTTTTCTTTGCATTTGTGAAGTTACGAGCTCTGAGTTCTGGCTACCTTTATTTTGTGTCAAGGGGAGTTTTACAAGCTATTCTTTTAAAACTTTTTTTGTTCCTTTGTTTGATCAATTATGATTGGAAGGAATGGACCAAATAAATTTGAGGAATGTGCCAGAATAAAGCTAACTGTCTAGCAAAAGCAAGTCTGTCTTCAAGGACTAAAATCCATTCAGAAACCTCCTGCTTTAAGACTTTGATAAACATCATCTTTGATTCAGGGGAGTTCAGGGACACACATATCCCAATTTTCCAAGCACTCCAATACTCGGCTCCATAATCCCAGCTTTAATATAAGGTACAGCCTGCAAATAGCTTTAGAAGTAAAAAACTGTACATAGTGATGTGTAGCTAAATAAGCATGTAGCTTGAAACAGTAACTCCAGTTAGGATTGTTAATAAATTACAGTCAACCAACAAACATTTAAGAAAATACAGATGTTGAATTATTCTAAGTAACTACAAAAATTATCATGATAATGGAATACTTTTTCGTCTTCTAATGAAGACAGGACAAAACCAAAGCAGCTGACAAAAGGCCAAACAAGAAAAAGCCAAAATCAGGCATCTATTTCAAGTACTAAAATATTCTGAATAATCTAAATTTACCAGGTCAGTCTTCGCAAACATGAGTATCAAGTAAGGGCAATTATGGAAAGCCTCTCTGAGAAATTTTGATCAGGAAGTTCAGTTTGTTTGTGTATCTGCCTCCCACTTGTTAAAATCAACAAGTGTCAGATTCTGTTTTCTGACCTGTCCAGAAATCTGGGTCTTTGTCTGTTTTACTAAACACCTATTTTGACATCTATCATGATCCTTTTAATAAGAGTGTTAATAGCTTAAATAAAAAGTAAACACAAATTTTAGAAACATAAGAGAACTTATTGATCTGTGTAACACATGTACTTACATTTAAAAGGCTGCTGATGGCATCAGGTTGTATTTTTTTAACATCATCATAACAGGGCCATACTATTTTCCTCTTAGTCTGAGACAGTGAACCATCCACTTGGTCAGTTTCCTCTGAAACACTGCATTTTGCAGGTACCATGGTCCAGTCATAGGAAGGACCTGTAGCCAAAATCTCTTCCACATAATAATCCCACTTTTTGAGGCTGGACATATTTACATTTGGTTTCAGTGCCTATTTGAAACAAATTTTTATTATAATGACAAAGGAATTCTCTGAGTTTCAGACTTGCAATACAATACTTATATTTTCTACTTTATTCTAAATCAACCAGTAGATTGCACTGGGTGAATAGTATTGCAGTTTGATCATTTCCACAGCAAGATATTGGCTCAGTCAGAATAAACCCTAGATATACAGGTTTTAATACTAGCTTTAGGAATATACTACCTATTTTTATCTTTCTACTAAACAAGAACTCTAATTCAGCATATGCAGCTGGTATCCTCAGAGTCTTTGTGCCTCGTTAAAGATACAAAAGGCAGTTGATAACTATCACCCTTCCATTTTTCTCAGCAGAAAATCCAAGATTCTTTATCATTGGAGAAAGGAGACAGGCTGCATAAGGGTGGATAAGCAACTTGGAATAACTGCAATATAAAGCAGACAGCCAGAGACTGTAGATCTTCCCGAGTTGTTTGGAACAGATCACTTTGTATTAAGAACGTCTTTGGGGTTTGTATTTTTTTCCCCTTTAAAAAAATACAATAATTTCAGTTTGTATGCATCTTACTTGAAGGGAATTATTCCTTTGTGACCTATTCTAGGGAATCCTGCTCTGGCAGGGGGGTTGGACTAGATGATCTTCTGAGGTCCCTTCCAACTCCTAACATTCTGTGATTCCCTTGGGTGAATGGGCATTTTCAAACTCAGAAGAGTGATGCTAATGACTAATGACTGATTCTGCTATTATGACTAGTTCTACTACTATGACACCATTTCATATGAGGAAAACCACTTCCTTTCAAAAAAGAGAAAGAAAACACTCAAAATATCAAAAGCTGCTCTTGATTGCTTACTAATTAGGCTACTGGTTACAGCAAAATGGATTGAACATACAGTGACCAAGCAGCCCATCAAGCTCCAAGTTCATCACAGTGATAGTTCCACATAGAAAACAGACGATTCTCTAAAACAAAGACAGCTGAAGCACTTTCAACCCACTAAATGTCAGCCTCTTGTTGTTGTCCTCCTCCCTCTTGCACCACCACTTCATTAGGCAACTGTGTGCGCGTGTGGTACATGTCTGTAGGTTGAAGGGGGATGCACTGTTAACTGCAATAATAATCTGATGCAGACTCAAAATACCTTAAAAAATATTATATATTTTGTTTACATGAGGTCAATTTATATAGCAGGTTTGAGTGCAAGGTGCTATGTATCACATAATACCCCGAGCTGGAAGGGACCCACAAGGATCATTGAGTCCAACTTCTATTTAGACAAAGGACAACCCCAAAGTCACACCATGTGTCTAAGAGGATTGTCCAAGTGCTTCTTGAATTCCATGAGAGTTGGTGCCATGAGAGCCTCCCTGGGGAGCCTGTTCCAACGCTCCACCAGTCTCTGGGTAAAGAACCTCTTCTAACATTCAACCTGAATTTCCCCTGGCACAGCTTCATGCCGTTCCCCTGGTTCCTGTCACTGTAATCAGTGTGGGTTAACACTGTCTGCCAAATGCTTAAATCAGCTGAGAACAATTAAGATATCAAAACATACTCAAGGAATCACTCGGAATAACAAACCACCTGTTTGGTTGTTTTGGGTTGTTTTGTTTTGTTTTTTCCCACCCCAACTCCTACCTCTATTTCAGCAGGGGCATAGAGGTAATTAAAGAAAACAGGGCTCCTTTTGTGCATCTTTTCAATACATTCCCAAATACAAAATCCTTTTTTGGCATGTTTATCTCCTTTATCTTCAAACAACGTCCCTAGGGAAAACAGCAGCAAAAAGATAGTTTTTGATAATATATACCAAACGCGAAAGCATAACCAAAAGGAATTTCATAGACTAAACATATAATAAAATCTATTACCACATGCCACTGCCACAAGAGATTGTATCTGATGAAACAACTGCTGCACTTTGCAACTGCAATTATTCATTCATGTTTTACTTATAAACCTTTTCCGAAATTCACTGAAATACTTTGAGTGTATTTATGAACATCTCTTTCTGCCTGCAGCTATGCTGACTCAGCAGACTGACAAGCCCTGTTTACTGATTCTGCCCCCCTCTACCTGAGGTTATCTTCCAATCTGCTGGACCAGCTGCACCTGAAATTATGTGCTAACTCATTTCGGGTAAACAAATCAAGGTTGGGGTTTTTTTGCTAGTGCAAATTAGTTAGCCATGGTATTTGTGCTTTGGAAGGACATATAGTTTGTATCCAAAGACTACTGGAAATAGGATTTTATATTGCATTAAATGGTATTTGAAAGCAAACTACACCTAAAGAAACAGACAATCCTTCCTCCTCCAGCCCCTCACCTCCCACCAAATTGTAAAACCATGTAACAATCCAAGGTGGAAGGAACTGCAGGAGGTCATTGACTCCTTGCTTTTGTTCAAATGAAGGTAAAATAATGAAAATTATCTTTTTTTTCTGAAATAAAATCATCAGAGAATCATAAAGTGGTTTGCATTGCAAGGGACCTTAAAGATCATCTAATTTCAACCCTTCTGCCACGGATAGGGAAACCTCCCACTAGATCAGATTGTGCAATACCCCATCCAGCCTGGCGTTGAACACTTCCAGGGTTGGGGAATCCACAACTTCTCTGAACAACCTGTTCCAGTGTCTCACCACCATCCTCACAGTAAAAATCTTCTTTATTACATCTAATCTAAATCTACACTTTTTCAGTTTGAAACTGTTTCCCCTCCTCCTATCTCTGCACTCCCTAATAAAGAGTTTCTCCCCATGTTTCCTCTAGGCCCTCTTTACGTACTGGAAGGCTGCTATAAGGTCTCCCTGGAGCCTTCTCTTCTCCAGGCTGAACAACTCCAACTCTCTCAGCCTGTCCTCATAGGGAAGGTGCTCCAGCCCCCTGTTCCACAGTTACTACAGTTTTCAAGAAAAACATCCAAATTAACCAGTTAAATTCCATGAGAACTAACCCACAAAGCTGCGAAATTCAGAGCATCTAAGTGTTTTGCCTAACAAAAAACTTCCAAGAACAACCTCAACTGTGGCTGTGTAGACTTCCTAAAAGGTCTCTGAGAGCAGATAAGGCCAGTGAGGTCACACACAGTAGATGAAATAAAAAGTAAACATAAAAGAAGAGAAATACTGAAAAGAATGCAAGTGAAAGAAGTGAGGGGTACTGCATGGAAAGGCTTTCTTTTCCTGAAAGGTTATGCACTCCCTGAAGGATTTCCAAAGACTTTTGTTTCTGTTAAAATAAGTATTTAGTAGGGGGAACCAAACTATGTGGATAAAAATCCCTGAGGCATAGTATTAATTTTTTCCACTTTCTCTTAGTCCCATCAGTGGCATGGCTCGGGAATCATTCAATCAGAAAATTCTATGTGTTCTTCACCTGCTTTGCTTTATACTCCTGAAGTGGAATTCATTACATCTCACAATGCAATTACTGGGCCATCTCAAATGAGGCAAATTTTTGTAGACCAAATATTGATGAGAAAAATACTGACAACTACAAAATCAATACACAATAAACAAACATCACATACCATGTTCTAGTCTTTCATAGTCTGAGTCCAGAAGAAACGTTTTAAATCGATTTGATATGTGATGAAAAGCCAGAAATTTCAGATAATATTGATTGAACTCAAACTCTGTTGGGTATTGATTATGAATCTAAAAAAAAAAAGTATAATACAAATAGATAAGCAAGAAGTAATAGTGACATATGAGGCAAAATTCCCCTGTGAATGCTGACAACATACATCCATAGGCAACTGTCTTTTCTGTACACACAGATCGTTTTACATTTTATCTAAAATATTTTAAAGCTAATTAAATTCATGTATTGTCTATGCTGCAAAAGTGTTTCAGAGCACACGCGGTGTACTGTAGAACAAGCAGTATTATACTCTCTATGAAACTAAGAATTCTTCAAAGTAATCAAACTGGGTATTAATCTTTCATGATAACTCTTGAGACACCATGTAACTTCATGGACAAAGATGCTACTCCTGGATGCAGCTGGAAATCAAACTTTAACTGGAAGGTTTTGCAGCAGACTTCTTGCTCTTGGTCAGAACCCAAAGCAGCAGGTATGTACAGAGGTAATGCTGCAAGTGATATTCTGTCCACCATTACTGAAAGAGATAATTTCTGAAGTATTTGCTAGTCTACACATACTTCTTCCTTTTCAAAATTTGCACCAAAATATTACAGTACAAAAACACACCCCTCCACCCCCCGACTGAGGTGACTTGCCATTATTCTTTCAAAACAGTTAAAACTATGTAGCATCTTAAACTGTTATCCTCAGTTAAATTTGTGATCTAATTCAGTGAATGTCTCCAACAGGAGTCAGTAGCAAATATTTAAGATGACAATACAAGATTACCAGAGCACAGCACAGTGGGATAGTTGGCTCTGCACAACTGCTTTGTCTTGAATGTTACCTGATGTAAGACTTTAAGCATGAGGTTTAATACTTATGGTAAAAATTTTTAGCATTAATTACGATGATAACTATACTTGGTATGCACCTAGAATGCAAGATTCTAAAAATCTCTGAGATATTGCTCACAGAAATCGCACGTTATTGTCAAATGTAAAATCTACTCTTCAAATAAGTTCACGAATTGTGATCTTTATTTTGAGAATTAAACTCAGCAATTAACTGAAAATTTCCAATTACAATGGAAGTAGAGTTTGCAATAAAAAGCTAAATTGCTGATTAAATTTCACCTTTGAAGTATGTCTCACTGTGCTTTGTCTAGCTTCACATCAAACTTGTAAAATACACTTAGTTTTGCTATCTTCCTGTGTCTCGTCTTCTGCATTCCCACTGATCTCATTTTCCCATTCCTCCTTTTCTCACTAATCTCCACTTATCAGTTCCTCAGGAGAGTAATATTTTTTGAAGTACTTATGGAAACTAGTATTAGACTACTTGAAGCTCCTTATGTTTAGAATTTTACATGTGCCAGCTGAAAAAAAAACTCCAGCCAGATACATATTAAATAATAACATTAAAAAAGGCATTTAGCAAGGAAAGGTTATCTACCGGACATGCAACAGTGACAGGAAAAATCCCTTGAAGGCATCTATAAACACACACACAGCATTTCAGCCAGAGAATCTGCTGTAATCTGATCTCAGTATTTGCTTGTGGTTAGGCATTTAAAATGCTAAAATACCTTAAGATATCTCAGATCAATATATGTACACCTACTTTATCCCCACTCCTCCCCGACAGAATGACTACATCATTGCATTGTTTTGTTAAAAAAAAAAAAAAAAAAAAAAAAAATTTTTTCTATAATAAATTTAAGACTTCAACTTCATAAACAAAGTAACTTTTTAGGTCTCTATTAAAAAGAAAACATTTTTCTGTTTTATATTAGATTAAAATATAAGCCAAGTACACTAATTCTGTGCAAAAAATGACTTTTATCTGAAATCCAAAAAGCACAGCATATGTGTCTGCATTTAGACACATTCACACACAGACACAAGTACTTCAGGATACATTTCCTCCTTGTGTTAGGGTAAGTTTAATATACTGTAAGAAGATAGCTACATTCTGCTATTTGACAATTTCTACTTATGGTCCAATAATTATTTCAACACATTTGAAGAGTTAGAAGAATAAGCAGTTACTAAGATTCTGTTACGGATCTAGTAGGTGTTGTAAGTGATCTCCTGTTTCTGAGATTTCTGGAACTACGAGGACTGGAATTTATAATTCATAAATACAGTTTATTTTTTAAAGTGAAGACAACTAGCATATAAAACGTTTCTTTGATAAAGCTAAATAATATAGTTATTATTACTGTCTGTGTTTTAATGGCTGTGGCTGATTTCAGCACACTTGGAGATGCCACTGTTAGGTGAAGTGACTCCTGGTACTGATGATTTGTTTTGCTGCAGTGCAGTCTGCAAAATTTAAAACATGGCTCAGCTACCAGAGAAAAAAATACTACTCCAACATCAGAGGAGATAAACTGGGAATTTAACATAGAGGAGAAAAATAATTGTTAAACAATTAAAAATAAACATAAGAGATTTTTATTACTGTAAGCAACATAACCACTTAGGTTGAGGTTAAATATAACTTGTTATAATCTGCTAGCTTTTTGATACCTTCAGTTAATTAATTGATTTTAAGGAATATACTCAAAATTTACACAGAATTTAGAAGTAATGCTTTATACTTTACAATTTCAACACATACCACCTAGAAAGAGAAGACTACAGGGATGCAGTATCTTTGGAAATTACAACTGCATCATCGTTTAAAATGCTTAATCTCCACAATACATGAACATTTAAAACCTGAGTAGAGTAACAGGTGTTTCTAGCATTATTTAAGAAATTCAGTCTTTTATAATTCTTCTCCTAAATGTATTTAATAATCTTACACTTCTATCAGCCTGCCTTAGTTTTCCAGTACATTTTGGTTTTGTTATTTCATTATATATCTATACTTACTTGGTTTAAATAAGAAATATAGTGCTCCAAAATGTCCTGTGCTAGCAATCACTAAAAGGCTAGTCCTGCAAACACTGGAGTAACTGAATTACATCTACCACGGGAGAACCACGCTGCCCTCCTCTTACACAGGGTGCTGTAACAGAGCTCCTTACAGAGCTTAAAAGAAATCCATTCTAGAAAATCATTCGGTTTTAATTATATTTAGTAAGTTATCAAATAAATGCAGAAGGAAAATAAGAAAAGTTTCCTGCACTGACATCACTTTCATAAACTCAGTCTTCTTAGAAGCAGAGAGAATATCTGCCAGATGCTGCTATTGTGAAAGAATGATTTTGCATTAATAACTCAGCTGACACCTGGAGATATTGGCATAAACAATGACTTTTTACACGATGATGCAGTTCTAATTTAGGAATTACTGCTTCATTTGTTTTCTCTGTATCTTTAGTTCAACTCATGACATTTAATGCACATAATGGCATTATGTTGAGCTTCTTACTGTACCCACTATGTTAAGAATAAAACAGTTACAAATATTTTGAAAGGACCAAATGCCTATTTCCAGTGAATGATCAAATTTTAAATACCGATCATTAATACACTACCCTTCAGGATCAAGTTGCAATCTAATTTATTCTGTAGTTGTCTACCAAGTTGCATAGAAAACAATGAAACTTATAATTTGTACTTGAACATTTAACTTCAACTGTTAACTTGACTTCAAAAGTAATTCCCCTAGAGTTTACAACCATTCTGTAAGAATTTGGTTAAGTCAATACTATACCATCATGAGTTAGAAGACAAGTAATCTTAAGTCTCTTTCTAAAAAACTTATTCAGAGTTGTATTCTAAATAGGATTGTAAGTAATTCAGCTTAAAGATTTTTCCCAATAACAGACAAGTCTATATTATCTATATTACACTGATTATGCAGTGAAGCTTTGTTCCCATGTCCTTTCTTGTCTGAAGATAACACTGTCTGAAAAGACTGTAACTCCTAGACAGTTGTATCTTTCCTCATGAGAAGTCACTGTCTCTTTGATTGACCTGCTGAACGGCTTCTAAATCCACACCTATCAAAATAAGATGGTCTTTTATACCAAATTCTTTCTACTATTTTAATTGGAAAAGGCAGGCAGGTTCACATGAACCTTGTAGCTAACAGCCTGGAAGGGCAGAATCGCCAGCAGAGGAGAAGTGATGAATAGCTCCAGATATTCTGGAAGAGGTAATCCCTCTGCTACAGCCAGGACACGTGGACACAGCTTAAGACCAAAATCCAGACAACACAGAAATTTCTGTAGAATGTATTTGCTAATAACTTGTATGCTTTATATTGCCTCTTAAAGACAAAGAAGTCAGACACCTAGCGACATGCATCAAAGCTGCTATCTGAGATGAATTAGAAAGTCAACGTTCTTCGATTTCCCTGACACAATCACATGTACAGTAGCAGTACTTTAGACACCTGGCAGCTTGAGGCAAAATAATTTTGCTGTTAACATCTCCAACAGCTGTCAACAGCAGAGATTTATCCCACCTTATATTTCATTCTAACTTTTAAAGCCAGGATGATTATAATCCCATGTTTCCATGTTCTTAGAACTGCAGATTGTGTTAAACATAACAAAGACACATCAAGAATTTTGCCATGAAGAAAACATGGTACATTTACATCTAGAACTGATGAAGTACAAGGCCTCTTCAAAGCTCATCATCAAGCACAAGGAGTTAAATACTGTCTAGTCACTGTACTAACAATCAGTCAATTTCTTCTTCTGAAAGTAAGGTACTCGAGACTGCTAAAGGCCAGTCTTAAGATTAAAAAACTGTCATTTGTTTTCTCTGCATAAATGACCTTATAAGATCCTAATGCCAACCATCCCTCCTAGTCTGTTTTATGTGGATGGTAAGGTCTCCCCCTAGGCAACCATTCCTGCTCCTCTTGAGCTGACATCCATTCACTTTAATAAAACCTGGAGAAGAAGGTTACTAGTCTTCTCTCAAACCATTAACATCTGTAATAGTGGCATCTATGCACTTATTTATAAATCCTTCATGTAAACTAAAATTAGAGAGAGATTGACTTACCTGATGTACGCAGTCTAAGAACTGTAAGAAAACAGGAGCAAATCCACTGCCCTGACAATTAAGAGTCAGATTACTGCGTTGACTGAATTTATGACCAAAAGAGAGCCACTCTTTTTCAACCAGCATCCGGAAGCCTTCAAGTGTCCTATAGAAGGGATCACTAAGTAACTGCACCAGAGATACTACCTAGATCACAAGACAGGATATATTGTGTCAAAAGTGACAGAAGTTAGGAGAACACTTCAGTCAATGAATATAACTATTCCATAATCTGTTTATACTTCAGGGAAAAAAAAAGGCTGCACATAAACTCAACTATAAGTGTTTTACCACACAGATTGATGATTTTTATAAAATATAACAAATAATATCTCACATGAAATTCATGGCTAGGCTTCGCGAACGAAGATTTGGGAAGGGCTCTACCCACGTTTATCTCACATGAAAAAGCTTCAATTAAATTGAGACCTGAGCAACTACGGACTTTGGAAATCATTATAATGCTTCCCATATTTGAATTACAGTTGAAATAACCCCATTTTTATTAATAAAAAATTAAATATTTATAAAATAGTATTGACTACCTCAGCAAATAAAGTGTTAAAGCACTGGTCCTCAGTGTGACTTTAGAGTTTCTGTAGTGTTGCCATGCTATGGTGCTCACCAGCCAACTTCAGCCTGTTTTTATAGACAGCATCTCAGAAGACTTGAAAAAGCAGCACAGACTTCTTTCACTGCCAGCTATGTTTTCCCCTTTCTATTCTTCATTGTTTGACAATGATTCCAATAATTATCTTCACATTCTTTTGTGGACTTGTTTACCTGGTATCAGGCTGCTGGCTACACATGAAGTTTTTATTTACTAGAATTATAGCTATCTATGTTTATCTTCAGAATTATGAAGCAACTACATAAACAATGCATCTTGTTAAATGAGGCAGCAGGTCTTCATTCACTTAATTTATACTTTATTGCACAAACTTCTCTGCTGAGGCGATCTGCCCTTGCAGCAGGTGTCAGAGTCACTTTGGCATAAATTTAGTTTTCTCCTTGTGTGTGGTCCCCTAACTTCATTTAGGGAATGTGAATAGCAAGAGAAAGAATTTATATATATCCTCCTGTGTTTTAAGTGTACTGTGTTTACAAAGGTAAATGAAAAGTTGTGGCAACTTTCAGGTTCATTCCTACCTATGGTCTAGTGCAGGAGTGCCGATTTTATATTAGAACTGCAAGTCCATAAGCACCTTTGGAACAAACTCTTTTTAAGGAACTCTTCTGTGGTGTAAACTGCAATTGAATGGCAAGGATTCATGTATTCTAGTTTCTTTGCTGCCACAACAAAAATTTATTAATGTTATACCAAGTTATCAGTCACTGTGTAAGAAAGTATTGCCTAGACTTTTTTCTTAATACCTAGCTATTTCAAAGCTTTAATAGCAGCTTACTTGCACAGTAATATCCCAGCCGTCTTCCAAACAAACCATAACAGAAGAACCATTTTCCAGGAGTTCGGAGATGACTACACCCAACTGCATTATCCTGTGAAGCTATAAAATATTGCAAATAAGTAATATAATCAAGCATAAGATAAATTTCTAGATATTACCAATAAATGTAATCTTTGAATATTTAATATTAAAATACCTATTCTGAAATATACATACAGCACAGAGAAATGCATTGATGCAACAGACTAGAAAGCTACAAAATGTAACAGTATCAGGATTTTCATTTGAACTATAACAAAACTAAGCAAAGATTTGAAGATAGGAACTTGAACTATTAAAACCAATGAGTATTGTAATAAAACAGCCGTCATAAAAAGGAGAATGGGATACAATACAGCTGACAGACTTATCATAGAGAAATTCCATCCTGGGCTTAGTGCTAAAATAATTTCCTGTGAAATGTTACGGTTTCATAAAGTCACTAAGTACTTTGATGGGAGAACCCATGTGAGATATTTATGAGATAATATTTCTAATGCTCAATCCTATGGAAGTTGGAAATGAATGAAGAATAATGATAATAATGGGGAAACAAAAAATCAACCATAAACCTAAAAACAAACACAGAAAAACGCTCTTTCTATAATCTGGAAATAGAGTAGACAGATTAAAGAGTGTTTTTTATACTTGGGCAGACTGGCTAAACCATATGGAAATTGGCACATGAATTATTGTGTCCTAAAATTCATTATGCAGTGATTAAAATTCCTTGTTATGTTTTATTGCTTGAGCAGGTGGGTTGGTTAACTTCTCTTGGAAATGTTATTGACTTTAATAAGATTGATTCAAACATGATAGGTATAAAGAGGCTGAAAAACTTAGGTAAATCTGAGCAATTTTATCTTACTATGAGATTTCACATTTTTATTACTAAAAGGAAAATCTATATGATGTTTCTACCATTTTTGTCATTATATGACAGCATTCTTGGCAAACAGCACTACAGACAATATACAAGTAATTCAGGTTTTTAACAGTAGAATGAAACTTGCTCTTTGCAGAGCACTGATTACAATCCAGTCAATAGCAGCAGTAGGGAAGATGAAAGCCTGACAGAAGGGAGAAAGCAGTATGGGAAACAAACAAAACATGCCAAGAGACTTCACAAGATCATTTATACAAAGAAAAAAGTGAGTTCAGAAAGTACAAAAGCCACAGGAAAGTGACTTAGGGTGAACAAAACTAAACAGGAGAAAAGAAGAGGAGGAAAAGGTCAACTAAACAACAATTACACTCTAGAAAATTCAGCCTTGTTTATAGCAGTCTGATTTTTTCCTCTTAAAAAACCCCAATATTCAATGAACATTACGACAGAAATTGTGATAGAAAACACTTAACTCATTCACACAGGCATTACTTAGAAAATCAACTAATTTCCCTCCAATTTTTAAATAGGAAAAGGTTGAATAAACTGATATGCAATTTGGTTATAGAGATGAAAAATAAAAAAATGCAAAATACTGTTTTTATCATTTGCATTCAGAAGACAAGGTAGCATTCCAAAGTTCTTCTTACATATTCACATCCTTATAAAGAAATACTTAGCCTATACAGTGTTAAAATCATAACTGGGTATCTTCTGTTGCCCAGGAGAGGAAAGCTGAATATAATAAAAACACATTTCCAAGATGCAAGATCTATGTTCTTTCACAGGAATAGTAGAAAACATGTCTGATCAGCCATAAATTAACTTTATCACATAAGTCAGATATGACATGATTTAAACCACAGAAATGTGGTTTAAATGTCACACAGCTTGTGTGTGACACTATGATCTGGTCCTGAGCAAAGCATGATATACTACTACTTCTTCTCTGAAGTGTACCAAAAGAGAGTAACTCCAACATTATAATCTCCCCATGATCCCTGTGCTGCTATTTTGGACATGTTTGTTTCATCAAAGTGACATTCAAATCATTTATCTACACTTATCAACTCGCTCAACTACTCTGTGGTTGAACATGTTCAGATGATAAGGGAGACAAGCCTTCACGCTCTTCCCACTTCTCCCCTTCCTGAAGAAAGTGGTGGCCAGGCACATCAATGATTAGCTCTTATCCTCTCTAAAGACTGATTACATCTCAAGGGAAGAAGTTAAGCCACTCTTGCCCCGTAGCACACTTCAACCAGGAATACATTTTCTGCTGCATAATTACTGAAATTACTGTGTCACTCACGTGTACATCCTCCTATAGACATCAGCATAAGAATTTATTTTGTTTCCCATGATTAAATGCATTTGAGAAGAATATATTCAGCAGAGTATTCCAAGCATAACATGTAACTGTTAAAAAAAAATCACTCTAATTAAAATGGTTTTAGATTATAAAAAACTGACCTTCCCACATCCTCCTTTATTTGAATCTTGCAAAGTTACTTCCAGTCTAGCTTTTGTTTGGTTAATCTTTATGTAAGGGAACATGAGATGGGGAAGTAAAGGAACAGATTCAAAGAGAACAGATTAACATACACACAATTCCCTCTTCCTTGCAGACACTTCCCCATATCCCACAACAGATAACAGATGCTAGCTTGTTTGTTAAATACTTATGCATGTAGAAATTGAGTGCAGGAACACATACAAAGAGCAGAATGTTGGTTTTCAAATTTTCATGATTGTATTAAAATAATAATGCTTATGAAATGAGAGAATTGATAGTATGGAAAACAATTACAACAAACAAAGAAGAACAGCTGGTTAGAACACAACAGTTCTCTGTCAAAAGAGCCTGAAATGCAGTTTGTGTAAGCAGTACTTCACATAGATTATTAGAAGTACCTGTCATATAAATTACCTGTGGAAACCACTCTGATTCCCCAAGTGCTTTAAGGAATGTTGCCTCAGAATCTGTAGGAATTGTGCTGGGAACACAAGCTCTCATCAGCTTCTTAAAGCTTGCCTTTGTCTGTCGGATGTCACTGAATTCAACAGGAACAAATTCACAGTTCAAAGCAAAATCAAGTTTGAATCCCTGTATGAAAAGGACAACAGCAGATGTAATTTAAAAGGGAGACATTTTTCACTGACAGTCTCCTTAAATCTCAAAGTCTTGCCTGCTTTTCGCAGAAAAAAGTAACCCCTAAATCCACTACTGAGTTATACAGCATTAATTATTCTGTGCACAGGATAATCCTCGTACAAGTGTACACCTTCTGCAGAGTTACCATCTGCCTTATCTAGAGCATTATTTACTGTTTTGTAGAACATGATGTTATTAAACTCAAGTCAAATAGAAACTATGCTAACATAAAGGACCCCAAACAAACAACATTGCCATTACCCGTAACTGAGATTTTTCTCCAAATATATAGAGGGCTGCTTGCCGTCTCAAAAGCTGACTTTGCAGAAAAGCACTGCCACTATAGGAAGTGGTGTTATCTTTCCCTGCAAGTCTTGCACCAACATCAATGAATGGAGTCTGAGTGTTGATAAATCGGTTGCTTGAACGAAGACTCGCCCACACACCTTCATAAAGATGAAAAATATTTAAGAACTTATTCGCATGAGGCACTGGAGATCACAGTTATTAATGTATACACTAAAACCTAACCAATTTGGAAAGAGTGCTTAAACAGGTCACTTGTATCCCTCATAGGGCACAAATAACAGCACATACTGGAAAGAAATATTTTCATTAAAAAAACTGTCAAAAGCATCCTTCTGAATTGGCATTTGACCTAAGACACCAATTCAACCCTCCACACTGCTTTCTATTGTATAGAAGATGGTTGCTATGTAATACAAGGATAAAATATATCACAACTTGGAAGTAATTCACATACATTTAAGCATATGGAAATGAAATTGCTAGTGTTATTCTTTTCAGAAACAGGGACAAAAGTTTCATGTGTTTCCTTGCCAAAGGCATGGGGGTTTTTTAACATGTTTTTTAAGTCTAACTAGTAAGAATATTATATAATTACTTTCTTCAAAACCACTAATAACATCACTTAAAAATTCCCTGTTACCTAGAATTCTTATGTTCCTTCAGTCCTACCAAATGTAATAATATCAACTCTACTGTGTTACAATGAAAATGTATTTAAGGATGATCAATTCAAATACTACATTTCAGGATAAAGTACTCCATGTTTACTCTTGAAATACCATGACTAAAATGCAGAAAGCCATGAATTTTAGTTTTTAATTGTCCATGTCTAATGGACAATTACAAAATGACAAATTAATTTAAGGAAGTTCTTTTTTTAATCCTGGGTTTCATGACTGTACTCTTGCAGATGTGACTATAGTACAGGTGTGTGAGTAGAGAGAAGGATGCCTAGAAGATCACAGTCTTACAGTTTTAATCTGGCAGCAAGATCACCATTACTCTGGCAGTAAGGTACGGTACAGAAATCCCAAATCTAGCAACAACATGACCCTGAAACAATGCAGTGTGATGTGGAACCACAGACTTGCAGCTGAAAAGCAGCTATATTTGAATGGCATTGTACCAACCTAACAACCTCGGCCTCCCAATAGCATTTTTGGTTTGCCTATTGTGCCTTAATGATGGAGTTATATTGTTATTTCCAGAGAGGAAATTCCTACAGCACAGACATGCTTTGATCTGATCATGCTTAAGTAAGTTCTGTGATTTCAACATAAGATAGTGAAAAACCAGATTGCTAGGGCCTGTTTAGCTCTAGCAGAAGAGAAGACTAGTAGTAAATATTTTTCTGTTTCTTGTGCCTTAGTTAATAACAATGATTTTATGAGACACCGTGCGTGTGTCCAATGTGAGGTATGTGAAAGACACTGGATTTTCAGATTATAAATAGCACTACTTGAAAATCAAAACCCTTAAAGTATACTAAATTAGGCATTTAAATGGCAGCATAAAATTCTTTAACCCAATAGGCAGTAAATCAGATTATCAGAAGAGACTCTTGTCCATAAATCTGTGACACATGATATCCAAGAGAGGCACCAGAAATATCACATAGTAGTAGAAATTTAGATACTACAGTACAAAAAAAACCCTCCAAAAACTTCAGGAAAATCTAGTAACATCCATAGTTAACCCATAGTTAACATTTCTTGCATAGAAGAAAAAAAAGGGCAGATATAGCTTATGCAGCAAAATAACTTTATTCTAGTTTTTAGAAGCAGGATTATGTTTCTGTTAAAGAAGAATTCTGTACAGTAATCCTCAATGGGGATGTGTCTGTGCAGTTCAGCTCGTCTGCCTGCCTGGCTGCTAGCTGTAGATGGGAGCAAACAAATAGGAGTAACTGAGAATAGCTGGCTAGGAACTTATGAATTAGTACCAGTTCTAAACAGTTTCAACTTCAAACATAGCCAGTTTTGTAAAACCCCCATGTAGTTAAGCAGTATGTTAAACTTTTTTTCCACATTTCAACTACTACAGATGAAATAAAGACTTTAGCAAACAAAAATCACAGCAAACATTTAATAAGAGAAATGATGTCTCTGTCATTTGGTATGAAAAAATACTAGCTCCTCCACAGACAAGTGTCTCTCAAGGTGGTATATACAAAAATACAGTGTCACTTTGCAACGTTTTACAAATGAAGCCCATCATTAGTGCCTGTAGCACACCAAAAGCCACAGAACAGCTTACAAATACATGCAGATGAATGTGCTTACCAGTGATGGATAACAGTGGTTAAAAGACAAGCGTATTTCTATTTCAATTTTGACTAGTATCTTATTTTTTTGTTAGCAGTATCTAGCTTCCATTATTTTGACATATTCTGCATTATAATGGCTTTCTAATTTGGCAGAAATAAATTTTTCCCTGTTCACAAACAGTAACAATTTTGGAAAGAGAGTTCATTGACTGAGTAACTGTATTCCTTAGCTATTCTACTAAAGCAGTAGAAGTACTAAATGCTCTTTTACATAGTCAAATTTTTGCTGTTTAATATATTCACAGGGAAAATTTTCTACATATCACTTTGCATTAGATCATAACATTAATAAAGAATAACACAGTTAAGTGTGCGACTAATCACTGTCACTGCATTGTACACTCAATGGCCAAAAAAAACCCCAAGCCAAAACAAACCCACAACACTGAACTAAAACCCCAAAATGTTGTTAATGCAGAGTCAAGGCTTTCTGTCAGTATCACTTTAGCATGTGTTAAAATATTGTAGGATTTATGGAGATGGCAGAAAAGAACGTGCTTTCAGAACACAGAATACAGTACCTTGATGGACTTTTCCCTTAGTTGCTGATTTGGAATTGGAATGAGTGAAACATTTATCTCTGTACCCAAGCACTGGTAGATAACAGTTAAGACAGAAGAAGGAGGAATGGAATGCACATTGCAGCGAGACACATTGCAGGAGAAAAGAAAAGGGTTACTTATTAATTTTCAAAGATCTAGTATATATTAAGTTTCTTTATAGTACATGATTTATCAGACAGCACAAATCTTAGTCATCACAAGACAAAACATCAATCAAGCTGGAAAACCAATATAAAATGGGAAGGAAGTACCCATTTATCAAAAAGGAGCAATTTTCATGGTCATTGCAGTAGTTTCAAACATGTAGCGCAGCCATCATGTGTTTTTCCATAATTACAACACCAAAGGAAATGTAACAATAAAATCATTCTGCTGAGTACTTTATTGAAAGCACCCACCCAGCTGAAAGTTAGCTTCATTAAAAATCACACCCTCAGTGCTTTTTTTAAAAACTGGTTTAGTCTATTTTAGGTACATATCTTGATGGACCTCAAAATCAAATCATAGTGCAAGATGTTAGTTCTACACATCTACAAACATTTTTGAAGGACTGTGTAAAAGTATGCAATTTCAAAAGCATGTAATATCCATCACACAATGAGAGTTCCTTCCCCTTGCAAAAATTCTCATTGCCAGTGGGAGTCATATAGGCTTATCAGAGGGCACATTTTTGTCTCTAAAGCCACATCAACACAAGCAACTTCTTTTCATACAAATATTCTATTAAAACATGCTTGAAGTACTAACATCTCCAGCTTTAAAAATTAATACCTGGGCTGAGTCTGTATTTGTTAATCATAAATACCCTACTATTTTTCCAACAGCAGTAAAATTGTACTGAGAAAACATTTTATTCTACTAAATGACACAACAATGCCAGGTAAGAAGTGCTGTCCTGCAGAACCACACTATACTTATAAAGTAATATATGAAGGAAAGGTATGTATTTTGAGTCAACTTACAATTCTTATGAAAGATATCAACCAAGGTACTTTATATATTATGGAATATAAGTACTTGGCCAAATATTTCAGATAAAAAACAACTTAAGTGTGCTTTGGCAAATACTTTTTTACAATGTTGCAGATGAAGTAATAAACCAGACCTGCCACAGAAGCAAATATTCAGGACAACAGCACAATTGAAGAGTACTCAGAACAAAGTAAATTTAAAAAATATTATTACTCAAGCACTGGCACATATCTGTTAACTTAAATTTTAAAAGGATGTGTATGAAAAATACATTGTCAAAAAAAGTAGAAAATGTAATTTGCAATTGGTGCATCACAGCTGAACCTGGCTCTTGAGCCTTGGTAAGCGTGCGAATAAAAACAAGGAAGGAAAGGATCCAGAATCAAACCCACAAAAATACTGCTATTGTAGCTTGTATTAGTGTAGTGCATAATGAATAGGTGCTTGCTATGATGAAGTAAATAGCTAATAACACTGTCTTTCCTCCCCCCCCCCCTTTTAAACTGCCTGCATAAGTCTGGTTTTTTAGCTGAACAAACCCCTGTATTTTTGGTCCTGCATACAGTCTTACATAACAGTACTTCACATATGAAATAGAACTAGCAGTGAAAAAGTATTGAAAACCATTGCAATAATAAATTATGTGAATCAATTTATTTGAGAACAGCAATTTTAGTGATCCTATGTACTCTGTGTGTGCTTCAGAACTTCTTCTAAAAGAATTCTGTTAGCTAATAAAAGCCCTAATGTTTTCTCCTCTGTAGGGAGATACTCCTTTTTCCTGTTCTGTCTTACTGTGTCAACCTCTCACCCTCACTAGGGCTCCCATTGTACTTGTCAAACATTCTTACATTTCAGCAAAGTCCTCATGTATCCTGCTGAACTGTGAATAGACTGCAGATACTGGGCTGTAACCAGAGCAGGTGTGGCATCGTCCAGCAAGACAGAAGATAACTTCTCTGCCCTCTTCCTGATTACTGCTGTAATTTAGCCAAGAGACTTCAATGTCCAGCAAAACAACACGTCTGTGACCTAATACTGCCTTGAAACTACTTTTTATACTCCACTGAGTAGCAACAAACTCATTCTATCACACTTGCCACAAACTCTAACCCCAGAAACTCTCAACAGTTATTTCAGTAATCCTTTTATCTTCAAAGGACAGCTTCCACACAGTCAACCAGCAAGTTTTCCCTCACTCATGTGTATCATCTTCAACGCCCCTCAGCACCACTTTGCTGTTGGCACATTTGTCCCAGCACAAGGGAAGGGAAACAACCAAATGTCTGTTATCAGGTACCCAGCATTTTTACTGTTCCAGTACAAAGTCAGGCTGGGCTCAGCCACCAATCTACCTAACAATTCCAGACACTATTAACTCCTGTTTTGTTAGGTGTCTAGCCATTTTACCTATCCAATTAAAATCACTATCTTGCTATATTTTTTTCATCTCTGTGTGCTACAATAACAAGACAGTGAACAGATAGCATAAACAGAACTTTTAGGTGAGAAATATGTGTGACTAATGAAAATGCACAGAATTTTCCATTTTTTTGTGATCACCATTTAACTGCCCTTCCTCTTTTCCCTTCTGCTACAATTCTCATACACTTCTCTTTACAGCTCTGAATATTTTTCTTTCTTCTCTCATTTCTCCCTCCTTCCTGCCTTCTTCCCTCCTTCATTTCTCTAATCCCATCCATCACTTTTGGAAGTTTTTCTCAACAGTCTTCCCCAGTTTTCCTATTAGACAGTAATATATGCTGGAATGGGCCTCTGCAGGTCAAATTTGGTCTAACTCATTATAGCTGAAGAAAGAAAAGAAAGAAAAAAAAAGAAAGAAAAGGAAAAAGAAAAGCAGCTTTTAGATGTTTAGAAATAATTGTAAGAGGAGTCTTCAGGGCTAAAAGATAATAAATCAAATATAAAATGCTCCCTTTTGGAAAGTAACTTGATCCCCATCCTACCAAATATAAGTAATTTGATACACTAATTTATGTGTGTATTGTATACTAAAAAATCATAACAATTTCGTCAGACTAGAAGAGTAACAGTAGTTGGAATCTATTTCACAGAATGAAAGCTTCTTGTAGAAATGACATTGAAGAGCTCTTGTACCTAAGAATAACTATGTCCAAAGAACACACTATCTCCTTACTTCTTACGCCTGGCCACATAACTCCCTCCTTTACCTAGAGTAAAATTATTTAGATAGATTATTTGTAACTTTATCAATCATGAGCTAATCTTCAGCCAAATGCTGGAATCATCTGTACTTGGAAATTCATAAGTCCATTAAACCCTCATATAAAATATTCACTTTCAAGCCATACATTTTAGATGAATAAAAAATATGGATGAATCCCAAAGTACAATGCAAAGGATTTAAACAGAAATGAGATACTTAAATAATGTTATGGACTGAGGATAATCTGTAATTTCTATTTTCTTGTTTCACTCAGTAATGAATCAATAAGCAGTGTAATTATTTTTATTTCACTAACATTTTGTTATCATTTATTACTTCAAATAATAGACTTTGAGCTAGTCTTACTAACCTCCTCGAGCAAAGCTATTGGATAGATTTACATCCAAATGTCCTGGCACTACCTGCTTAAACACAGTAGACATTCTTGAAGCCCTCCTTTCAGTGCCTAAAGTCAGCCAAAAAAAGAATAGAAGATTAAAAAACTACAGTGTTACTCAGACTAACAACATAACTGATAAAATTCCCCTTTTCACACAGTACAGCTAATTCTTGCCCATTTTGTACTTCAGATACATTTTAAGACAGATATATACATTGACAACAGCATGGAGATGTTAGATACAGCTAAGCAATCAACATATTTTACAACAAATGAAGCAAAGTACGCACACTTTGGGAATGGTGTTATTTTACAAGAAAAGCCACTCTTCAGCTATTTTAAGCCAATTACCACCAACTGACTAAGACATGACACATAATCTCAAGTAACATACTCCTCTTTCTAAGATTTCAGGGTTACCTTCACATAAACCTTACTAGGTTTCATCACGTAATAACTGAAACAAAACAGGGATTCATTTCTTCATAGTTTCACATATGCATAACTCAGTGTATTTTGAAAGAGTCTTCACTGCATGTAAAGTTCTATTTGGAAATTACATTAAAAGCCCATTATGAGTATGAAACACACAAGAACATACCTGCCCTTGCTACTTCAGTGAAATCGTGTTTCTGTTCATATAGAATCTGAGCTTGCATATTTCCTATCTTCTCAGCAGATGAAAAAGAGCAGTATTTTGCATTCTCTTCAGTTTGGTAGTCACTCAGTCAACATACAGTTTGCAATACACTTAAATTGTTATTGAAGTGCATCTTTGCTTTTGATTCTGTTACATAATGTAACTGTTGCATTTGATATTAAAAAACCCCAAAACCATCACGACAACAAAACAAAACAAAAAACCCCAAACAAGTAACATCTGGGAAGTTTTGGCATCTTGATATTCTGGAGAACTTTCATTTGTTCCAGAACTGTAACAAATTACTAATGCCTCGAGATTGGCCATCATACTCAAGTGAATTTCATCAAAAACTATGATCCACAGGTGAATAACTGTTTACTGTTAGATTAAGAATACTGAAAAATATTTTGGGAAAGATTATAAACATCCCTTACATACAGAAAACACATTTACTGAAACCTAGAGTGAATAAACTATCCGGAAAACATAACAATAAAGGAACAACAGAATTCAAATGAGGAAACTCATTTTTCAACAGAGCCAGAGAGAAGCACTATATAAACAATTTTTACCTGGAGACAGAGCAATTGTTGGTCTAACAGTGAGAGTATTACTGCCATTCATTTTGCAGTGGACGGATATCACATTCAGTAAGGCTTGTAGGTATTTCTCCTGTTCTATACTGCTTGAAGATTCTAAAGAAGCAGGAGCTAGAGTGGTAAGAAAAATAGAATACATTAAAATACCAGTATATTTGTAAATACACAGAATAGCAAAATAAAAAGCTTACGTAAAGCAGAGCATTGAAAATGTCATAGTTTGTCCATCAAAGGTTCAAAAGCCATTCCTTTGATGACAAATGCTCAAATGTTCATCATCTGGCTGCAGAGCAGCCAGCAACCATCAATCTTCTCCTGCACCACACTCCACAAAGCTAAACTTCTGAATGAGTCTGTTACCTCATGGTCTCTACTTAAAATGCTCACCATTAGCCAGTGATCAGTATCAACAGGATGGAGATATGTAGTTTTCCCTTCATTCTCAGAACAAAAAGTAACATTTGTAAGTTTGCACTACTTGTGAGCAGTATGTTTGTTACAGGTTTGAAAAAACTATGTAGAACAATTTGTTCAGTTGAGTGAAAACCTCTAATTGTGTTTTACTCATTATTGGGGTGAATGCAAACAAAAACAGGACTGAGGAATTTCTTTCCTACCTTAATGAGTTCCTGGTATTCCAATTCTACCTCACATTTTCTTTTCCTCAGAAAAGAAAAATTATGGCCTAATTCTAGAACAATTTCTAGACAAGTATCTGTTCGATTAAAGAGAATCCTGGCTACTTCCTCAGCAATATGCCAAATTCACTCTTGGCATGGAATTAACTGCAAAGAAACCAACAGAATAAGCGATGGAAATCTAGGCAGTCACAGTAAGTATCCTAAACACTGCCTGTGAGTGATGAAAGTAAACTAATATTCTTTCCAAAATTAATGTTGCTCTGCTAGTACATTCTTCTGAAAAATTAACTATTCTGACAAATCCTGTCCTTGAGCACACAAAGAGATTTACTTAATCCAAAGGCTACAACTAGAATCTTTCAGGTCTATATTCTATAAAAGAAAGTTAACAGTTAAACTATAATTACAATGAAAACTTGAGAAAATCCAAGGGATATTGGTCTCGCTAATATTTTATATAGTTCTCTATTACAAGGGAACAACATACACTTTTTAGATAAATCAGTGCAAAGGAAAAAGGTAATTTAGGAAAAATAAGGGAAGTTTGCATTGCATTTGGCACTTCCCAGCTTCTACTGAAGAGTTTTGGTATGTTTATAGTCTCTGTTCAAAATATTCATTGCTGTATTTTGAACCACTTTCATATCATTCAGGAACTGCTGCTTGATATGCAGTAATTAAACAGAACTAACATAACGTAGTATCAGATAGCCATTCACATCCTGAGACTTCTGATTCAAAGATTTCACTGATTTCCTCTGCAAAATAAGTATTTCTATATAGAATTACTTAGACAGAAAGCTTAACTGCATCAACTCACCTGCAGTATGTGTGTTTTGGGATTTGAAGAGGCCAACAACACCTTTTCCATGAAAGCCACCAGATCTAAGTAGAAGAGTATTGTTCTTAGTATTCTTCCAACAGACAACTGGTAGGCGATTGTGACGGTAACAGCGAGCAATTCTCTGCAGGCTGCTGTCTTGGACAGACTGAGGAACTACCAGAAGCCCAGGATAACTGTATTGACAAAAAGGTGGAAAAAAAATTGAAAACCAATTAAAACTGTGTTCAAAATCTGAAACAATGAAAAAAAGTCCCTAAGATTACAAGCTAAATATACACCTTAATGAAAATACACCTCGACTGTTAGAATTACTTTTTATTTAATAACTCTCATTTTGATTCCCATGCTAGGAGAAACAATTTGTGAAGAAAACTGCATTGTAAAAACAATGCTAACTACAAAAAAAATGTATGGCTATCACTACTAGTTGCCTTCCATTGAAGGTTGTATTTTATTTGGTAGTATTTTTCTTCTTCAATCTCTCATGTCACTATAACAAAGCCACGCTTATGAGAATGAGAAAAGAGAATTTTGAGGCATGCAAACGATGCAGTAGTTTTGTTTTGACACTTGTATATGAAATATGAGAATTGAAAGGAAAGAATGTTAGATTGCCTGAAGTATCACAACTAAAACAATAGTTTTTGATTTATGACAAATATGTTTAAATTTTACAGTCAGATTCCTTGGAACAGTGTATTTGAAACTGCATTTTTGTGTACTTTTTAAAGCACTCTACAATACACTGAGAGATTAAGAAATTCACTGATAAAATACCTTTAAAAATAGAAAACCCAGCAAGATGGTAGTTGTGTACATGTTACTGAAGGAAGGATTTAGGCAATTATTTTCACTCTCTTCCAAAAAATACTTAATTTATGTGCCAATTTCACATGTTAAGAAGAAACTAAGATGAGGAGCAGGGAAAAATTAGCGCTTATTAAAAACCTTTGACCCTCTACAATATACACTGTAACTGTAAACTTAGTTCTTTGACATTTATTGAACTGCCCTCTTACAAAACCATACTGTACATATTTACGATCTACTGCTTAAAACAAGGTAAACAAACAAATACTACACTAGATAAGTATTTATATCCTGAAATTTGTAATCCACTCAGATATTAATTGTCTTTTCCAAAAATCCTGCAGAATAGTAAAACCTGGTGGTTTTAGGGGCAGAAAGTTTTGTCTGTGTAATGTTCAAAGCATGACAAAGATGTACAGATCTAATGCCTTCATCTGCATTATACTCAATCACTCAATCATGTCAGTTTGACAGTTTCTGGGGCAGTTCTGAAAGCTCAGTTGTGGCTACCATTGCCGGCAGTCTTTCAGAATCTGATGAGTACATGTGCAGCCACCAAAATCACAGAATCATAGAATACCAGGTAGGAAGGGACTTTAAGGTCCATCCTTTCCTGTCAAAAACATAGTCTAGGCAAGATGGTCTAGCGCTCTGTCCAGCGCTGGGGAATCCACCACTTCCCTGCAGAATTTACTCCAATGCTTGATTGTTCTTACCGTGAAAAATTTTCTTCTTGTGTCCAGTCAGAATCTCCCCTGAGTAACTTGTACCCATAACTCCCTGTTCTTTTCCATATGACTCCTTGTAAAAAGGGAGTCTCCATCTTCTTTGTAGCCACCCTTTAAATACTGAAAAAGGGTGATAAGGTCTCCCCTAAGCCTTTTTTATTGAAGACTAAACAAACCCAATTCTCAGAGTCTTTCCTCATAGGGCTGGCTTCCCATTCCTTTAATCACCTCTGTGAAACTTCTCTGGATCCTCTCCAGCCTGTCCACATCTTTTTGACAAATTTCTGAGTGGAATACAAACAGTTTCAAGGTCTGGTTCAACAGACAAAATTTTACTGCAGTCAAAAATTTTCTTACAGTAAGTTGCCTAAATGCATATCTCACGAGGTGGTACATGTGTTACCTCATCTCTTTTTTCCACCACTCGACTGAATTGGTAAACTCACCTCCTGCAAAGTGAATACATCCTGTTCAGTGCAGTTATTCTTAAGTATTCTGTTTTTGAGCGAGAAGTGTTACTACTGATGGTCCCTAGTCCCAAACGCTGATAGTCTCTGAAACAGGCTCTTTCTACCAATTGCTCCATTGTTGATTTTTCTGATGCTTTTAGGGTACCACTTGTGTGCAGCTCACTGTCATCTGAAACTGAAGTTAAAAATCTTGAGGAGTTTGCTATTGGTAAGGCTAGCAGGTAAACAGAAAACAATGGTCTTTTCTTCTGAACAAAACATTACTTGTTCTTACTGTCAGTGACAAATAACAAGAACTAATTACACACTAACAACAGCTTATAGGAATTATAAGCAATAATACTTCAGTCAGGAAATCTGAGCATATTGCAGCTACCTGATTAGGCTAATATTCTTTCAACAATTTATTAAAAACCTGTTAAACTCACAAATGCTATACAAAGATGTACATTAGACTTCTGTCTTACGTGCACATAAATTCATTAAACATCCAAGATATAAAGGACTTCACAATCTTTTAAACTTCAAAGATGTTAACAATCTTTTTAAGCCTTGGTTCAAATAAAAAATGTTTCTGTGTTATAATTTCCCAATAGATGACTGCTGGTTTCTTAATGTCTCAGTTTCAATGTCAAACAGCAGCTTTCTTCAGCTATGCACTTCAGCTGCACTTTCCAAAGCAGAAAAATCTTTAACTATGAGAGAAAAACCATATCACAAGTTCAAACCGCACTGAAATTCAAGTCAGGCAAGGTCTTTGTACAAAAACCTGACACCTGCCTGTTACTGACACTTCCAACTATTTCCAAATACTTCTGAAAGCAGATTTACTGTTCACAGCATGTGTCAGTTACTCACTACCTCAAGGACTGAAACATGTACATATGAGGGGAAGTATTTCTTCATGAACGAGGCACTGGAAAGTATATAAGGATTTAAATTTAAAACAAGACTTTATAAAACTGGAAAAAAAGATGATACAATTAAGATTTTACTGGCAGTAGACAGTATTCAGAATTTACAGGAGTATAACCCATGTACATTTTTATTTGTGCACCTTAGCATAAAAACGACATTAATCTTTGTATTGCCCTTGCAGCTCAAACAAACAACAGTTCTCTGATTGACCTAAATAAAAGTTTCATGCTACAGATAGCTCCTCTTTTTTCTGTGTTTTCATATTTATCATCGTGAGAAAAAAGTTACAAAACACTTAAAAGTAAGAAGTGCACTAACAAGAAACCAACTAAATGAGTAGCAGAAATAATTTTGTTTTGGGGATACAGAAACTTGGTATTTAATGATTTTAAATGGAAAGCTGTAACTGACTCAGGTAAAATGAGGGTGCAGTTCTAAAATATATTTTGTCTAAAGCATTTTTCTCTCATGAAAGCAGGTATACTGGTGAGTAGAACTTGCAAAACACTCTCCTGTACATAAAAAGCTTAGAACTGTAAAAGCTTGTATCGATATCCTCAATCTGAAGAGGAAGATGAAGGTGGTTTTCTGTCTCAAGTTTAAAATGGGTATGACTGTTTGTAAAAGTGGATTTTACAGTCTCCTATTTTATGGAACACATATAATCACCTACAGGAAACAGAATTTTGTAGTGATAACGTTCTAAACTGTGAAAATTAAAAGATGGGGAGGAATTGAAGGGAAATTAGGTGTTCATTAGCAAGCACTAATAACTAGGTTACTGTGTCTGGTTTTGGAAATCGTGGGGCAAGTTATACGTGTACCAGCTAAAGAGGAGTTGAGAAAAGAGCAACAAAGATGATTAAAAGTATAGTAAAACTAATAAAGAAGGACTGAAGGAACTGCAGATATTTAATATGCAGAAAAGAACAGAGAAGATAAATATTACAATAGTCCATATACACATTAACCACTGCAATCAGAATGAATGGAAACTTCTCTTCTATACGTATATGGTGGCAGAATAAGAAGTGAAAGCTTTAAATTATGGCACAGAAATGTCTAGGCCCGAATATCAGAAAGTTGCTTGGCTTCTCTCTGGCATTAAGGATGGTTAAAGCATTCGTACAAATTGCACAGAGATGTGGAACCTTTCTTTCCAAAAGCTTCTAAAAAAAAAGTTAGGTAAACATCTATGAGGAACAGATCAAGTATGTTGATCTTGCCTTGGGGAAAAGAGATTGCGTGCATGACCTCTTGAAGTTCATTCCAACCCTATCTTTCACATTTCTTAAAAAGAAAGACAATGCATCACCTGCTGCAGATAGTTCCCCTTTGCTTCACTGTGGGTACAACTGCATAGTTTTCCTCTATTTCAGTTTTGGAGAGTTTCAAACAAAATGTCATTCACAGCAGTCAACACTGGAGCAAATAAACAGCAAAGCTCCTGTGACTTATTTGTACTCTGTTTGAAGCAAACATTTACTACTGTTGTCAGCTGACTATAGCTGAAGTGTCAGTGTGGAGTGAAAAGCAAACTGTCAGACTTTGATCACCTTCCATGTTCCCAGTCAAAACATTTGGAAAGCAGCAGGTAGGAAGCCTCACAATTTTTATTTTTATTACAGGATGGAAAGAACCCAAACCTATCGTTAATGTTTACATAACACCTGTGTTCGTGGAATAACGTAGTTGTTTCGTACATCAGCAATGCAACTCCTAAAATTTCTTCACTGTCAAGAGAAGTATGGATACACAACTATGATTGTACTTGATGTCTCTCGATGAAGGACACAAAATCACCCCAAAAATCACCCAGGTACAGCCTGCAGAATTACTTCTGATCCAAAGAATCTGCAACATCAGAATGCATACTAACTTAGCACTTAAGAAAGATGCTGGAAATTCAATTAGGAATGTAATTTTTCAGCATGCAAAAGTATTATGTATCTTGTAATCCTTTCTTTTTGCCTTTTTTCCACTCACTTTTATCTAGAATGGAAGAAAAAAAATAAGTATTTTTCAGCTTTCCTGGAATGGCCTCCTTCCATTTTGCAGGCAACAGAGACCGTGCAGTAACACAGCCCTTTCAGATGACTTATGTAGTGCCTCATAAGTCACTTAAGTTGCCTTGCTCAATGGCGATTCAAAAGGAAAATTTGGCTTGTTTGATATTTTGAAGAAATTATTAGTGTTTGATAAACACTTTGATATCTGAAATGCTTATTTAAAGAAAAAAAACAAGCCTGGCATGGCAAACCAATCTCTGTTTATGTACAGGAGAATCTGGTTCCCTCTAGTGGTTTATTATAAATTAGCACTGGTCCAGATAAGGATATACTGACAGCAGCACACGGTAAGAGAAGTAGTATTTGGAAGAAAGTCAAACTCCACACCATCACACAAACTATACAAAGTGCCCAAATCACTTTCTACCTGTTGTGGTTGAAAGAATTTGAGTACAATTTGGAAAAACAATGTTTTCAACAGTAACAGCTTTGGCTGCTTTCAGAAATCATTTGTTGCTTCCACATCTGCAAAAGTCTCCCACAGCATTTCTTGAATCTCACCAATTACTGCTTTCTCATCATAGACTAATTGCAGATGTCATGATGTCTAAAGATAAATGGAAGTTACAGCATGCTTCTGTGCTGTTCTATCTACAGTATTGTGATGTAAAAATGATAAAAAATAGTTTGATAGTTAAAAAATAACAGTCCAGTATTTTGCTCTATCACTGAATGAAGTTAACTTCCTCTTCTACCTCATTATCACAAAAGAAAACACTTACTAAACTTACACATTTGAAACCCTTCTCTTTCCTGTCTAGGAAGAGTCCAATTTCTTCTCGAAGTCATTTCTTATTTACTGTGTTGGAATGGCAGCATAACAGACTGACATCAATCAATGTGGAAAAAAGAGAAGTGTTTTACCAGAGACATCATCATCTTCATTCCAGCCTGGGCGATTCCCTCTTTCTTCCACTATTGTGCTTGTCTTCTTCTTTAATAAATATTGGCGTCCGATTGTCATCTTCCCAGCACGTTTTGCTCCCTTCACAATGCTTTTTGAGAAGGTACTATATATTCATAGCAGTAAAAGTATTTAGAAAGGTGCATATGATTCTTCCCCATAACATGTACAGACTTTGATGATGAACATGCATACGCAAGTTAAATGTATTCCATAACTTTTCATTTAATATAATAACAAAAATTACTTCCTTTATTAATTTTTAAACACCACTTTCATTAGTTACAGATGAATTTGTGTCTATTATGTCAAATGGGAATGAATAAGTAGCCATCGTCTGTCTTCAGGTATTTGTACTTGTGATAAATCTACAAAATTGACAAAGAAAAGGCAGCAAAGATAGGAATTACCTTAAGTTTTAAGATATTAAGATGCGTGTGGTCTAGTAAAAATTAATGTATAACAAACTTTAAAAGAGGACACAAAGCTCAAACTCTAGATTAAAAAAACATCAGGAAACTGTACAGACTATACAATAAGGGTAAAAATTCTAGCCCACATTAGGTTATTAACCTATGAAGTAATATACAAGAAGTCTATTTTTTAAGTTGGTATAGTTCGCACAGATGAAGATGCTACTTACACTACATGTTTCAAAATGTAACGAGATGCTTGTTCAAATTTACTACAGCCAGGAATTTAGATAAAGAATATATTCCTATACCAAATTGAATATATTTATCATACTAAGCTACCTTCACAACCAGTAAACATAAAAAGATGCAGAACAGCAATCTGTTATTTTGACTTCCCTGAAAACTGCTTCAATGATCTCTATTTTTGCATAGCTGTCAGATTGTTCAAGGTATCCAACTAATACTAAACAAGAACATCAGTAATAAAAGAAGAAGAGTTACTATACCGGAATGAAGTGTTCTTTTCTTTTTGTTTTGGTAAAATGATCTGTGGTGCTGTTTGCCCAGCTGCAAATGCAAAAGTGCTGAAGATAGATTGAGGATAACGAAACTTCATTAATTGTTTCTTGAATATTTCCACCACTTCGGGACTTACTTCTTCATCAAATGCTACTTTAATTAGCTGTGTATTAATGACATGACATGTTAGAAAATGAAAAGAAAATAAAAAGAATTAAAGAAAATAAAAGATCCTAAAATATATTAGCAGAACTCCCATACTCACTCAGTACTATGTCCACTGGAAAATACAAATACATGTACCTCTTACTGACTTTGAGGGATATTGCACAGCTTACTTTTTTTTAATTTATTTTTTACATTTATGTCCTAATACCAAGGGATTTTCACTGAGAAGCATCTGGAATTCTCATAATATCAAACAGAAAATATTTTGGTAAATCCAAGTAGTAGTGCTGGCACTAAGATGTCTACAATAGTTCAAATACTAGTCGCACTGGACAGCTTAGCTTGGTAGCATTCTGCCTGCTCTGCCCATATACTGGGTAATGCAGTTCAAAGACTCATCAAACCAATAATTTCAGCATTCATAGGTCACAAACATTACACTTCTATTATTTAATCATTCCAATTTCCAGAAAACTGCTAATAAAAAAAAATGTAATAGTGGAATCTGATCCTTGAAAAGGAACTAACCTTGTGCTATTCAACACCGACCCATGCACCCCACTTCTGCAATGCTTTTTTGAAAGGTTTTGGGGAAAAACAGATTGAAAAAAAAAAATCTCATCATCCTTAGCCAAAAGGATGACAGCCAGCAATTCAGGAAAAAGAAAAAAAGAAAAGAAAAAGAGAGAGGGAAAAAATAGGGAAACTGTCAAAGGGCTCAAAAGAATTTTAAGAATGTGGAAAATGCCTAGAGCTTTATTCATGAACACATACCTATGCACCTTTTGAATGTCTTTTGTTTGCCATATAGAAGGCGGATTTCATCCTTGTGTTTTTAACTTCACTTGTTTGGTAAATACTTTCCTAATGACTAATAACTGCTGTTCTAGGACATCCTTGAAAAGAGCTCTTGAATCTTTAGAGGTTACACTGACATGAAGTTTTAAAGACATTAAATAGCATAACTGTTCCCCAAACCTTCTGGAAGTTATAATCAATAAACAAAGAGGAGGAGCTACTTCATACTGTATTGAATTCTAGCTGCTACAAAGGAACAGAAAGTAAACTGTTTGCTGATTGTTTTTGTTCTCATAACCTTATGCAAAACTACGTTAAACAAAAGCAAAGATGATGTTTGACCAGAATCCAGCACTAAAAACACTGAATTATGTCTGTTTTTAGAACATCACTGAAGCATGCTAACTATTCTAATAAAAAGATTTTTGGAAAACAAAAGCCTTCATGAAGCCCTCTCTAAAGTTCAAAAGAATGACTTTCTTTTGGTTGTTTTACTCACTTGTATTCCTAATCTTGTGCTTCTGAATAGCATATTGAAGGATGATTAGCTAAATAATGTCCATTATTGAAAGGAACTAGTAAAATTGTGATGACCTACTTCATTATGTTTTCAAATACAGTTCTCAATGAATATACACTTCCGTAGTCAGCCAAACCAACAAAATATTCCATACCTTGAGTATTACAGTCTGCTTTCAGTCCATGATATAAAATTCTTTGCCCTTAACTTTCCATCTCTTAGGGTTTGACCACAGTTAAGATCATCACCAAGTAGAAACATTTAGGGAAGACTTCAGAGACTTGACAATTCCTAATTCATAGATGTCCACCTCTGACAATCACCCTGCAGTATATATTTCTGCTGAACACACTGAGGGGGATACTACAGAGAGGAAACTACCAGGATGTGTACAAGTCACATGGAGGCTCACTGGTTCTGACCAGTGGTGGCTACTCAAAAGATTCCTGGACGTGCAGCTTCCATGTGAGATATACTGTAACTTTCTACCAGGGATTTTTACAGAAGGCTGGTAAAGTGCAAAGTGATGAGATGAAAGCAATATTAATAGCTTTTCCATATTCGTTCCAGGTAGCCAGAGGAGAGAGAACATACTTTCACTGGCCTGCCTAGGCCTCTACTTACATTAACAAATTTTAGACCTAAAATAGCCCTTCACTGGATCTAAAATTAAAACGTGAGGAAAGCAATGAAAGAAAACAAATATGAAAATGGGAACCCTCTGTAAAAATCAAATGGGCCAAGAAACATCAGGGTTTCCATGAAAGGACTGCATTCTCTAGTGACTTCACAGGGCAGAAAACTGAACTCTTCACAAGTATCAGGACAATATGCTGCTCATTAAGTATTTTGACCTGCATTGCCACATATATTTTTACAAAATTTCCTTTTACCTGAAAGGTAGCTGAACTGATCTGCAGTCCTTCCTGCATGCTCTGCTGCAACTGGTTCTGTATAGTGATCTTCTTTTCCTTTGTGACAGACGCAATAGGAAAGCTTCGGATCACTGTCTGCTCTCCAACTGTGGACCATCAAATTGTATTTACAGATACTTGTTAGACCACAGTCACATTGTAGGTTGAATAGATGGAATGAGTAAGTACAAATTAACATGAAAATAACAATAAAGAACTCATTTCAGGCCAAATATCAAAAAAGTTAATAAATCCCTAAATTATTATTTGTAATCTAAATTTCCACTTAGTTTCAGCCTGGATGATTAGAAAAATATTCTCCTGCCTTTGGAGTCTTTTCTACAAAATGCAAATGCACCCCCAAGCTCTGCCTTGATAGTGGGTGAAGAAACAGTTTCAACCCCATTAAAATTTCGCATTGCATTATACAGCTTACAAACAACGAACAATCTAGACTGATATCTTTACAGATTACCATGCGTTTTCCACAATAAATGTACACTTCTGAATGACAATCTGCTTAGAAATAGCAGATACCAAAATATGAAAATTTATTATTCAGAAGAGCTATTTCCATTAGGTATTAAAAAGGATCTTATGGAGAATACTAACACATGAATATTTTTCATCTGAAACACTTCCAGTGGCTGAAAAAAACTGTTTAATGAAGAGTGCCTAATGAAAAGCAAGGGGTAGCGGAGGCTGCACACCTCACACAGTACGTGTTTTCTCTCTTGGTGCTGAAGCAGCTTACAAGTGTTGCTCGGTAAAGCAGCAGCACTATAAGACCAAATTTACCGATGGAATTGAGATCTAAAGGTACTAAGCATTTTGTCCGCTTGAAAGTCTACGAAAATTACTACAATATGGTCAGAAATGTCCTTTTTTGTGTCTCCGACTGCAGAGAGTCCATAAAAGCCCATAATACCATGGTTTACTGAAGTTTACTCTAAGACAAGTACATATTATGATTTTATATGACATAAATTTCTGAAGACAGCATTCTAAACACCTACCAATACACAGGAAGAAACAACCAATTAGCATCTAACACTTCATCTGAAGAAATAAGTTCCAGTTACGTTAAATACAAAATCAAAATCAATCACTATCTTATCTAGTGATAAAAACCTATATTAAGAGGTTATTCTTATTTGATAAACATGAAAAATTACACTGTGAGGTAGGTAAATTTTGAAGTTGATGCTTGAATAGGTGGGTAGGGCAGCTCAAAAATCCTGCCTATTTGGAGGCCCACAATTATCACCATATAATTTTTCTTACCCAGTTGGTCATGAGGAGTGCCCTTAAATATAATTCTGTAAGTGGTAAGGAACAACGCTCCTTCAGCAGGGAGGATGTGAGGACCTCCAAGCAGTCCTCCTGTAGCTTCCTCTCTGCCATCAGGATCCAGCAGCACACGGAGACCTTCACAAACAAATTCTTCTCCTGGCAGTAAAGTTGGTCGTAGAATTTTGGGCTGATGCAAATAAATGAAAGTGTAAGTGTAATGGTGATACCAGTGTTATACCTTAGTCTAGTTATAATATTTGGCTTTGAAAGGTCCAAGGAAGGGAGATGAAGTTTGCACTCAAGTAAATGCAATCGGTCTCAAAAAACAGTGGGCATGCAAAAGCTTGTTTATGCTCAGAAGTTTGGCTCTACTAGCTTCATAAGTTCATATTTCATAAGACCAAAGCCAAGCACTTTATTTATCACTAGTGGAAATTTTCTTTCAATGTTTTGATGTTTCCTCCTAACACTAAGAAGGGGGGAAAAAAAGATGACTAAATTGCATGATTCTAATATTTGTAAAGAATACAAGTATGTTTCATAATACTTGCCTTCTGTATTGGTGGAAGCCGCCTACTCTCACGATGGACAGCCTCCAGGGTCTCTATGTGTATTGCTACAATACCTGGAACACAGTAATACCATAAGAAGTCTCACATAATATAAAAGGGAAAGCTGCAATCTAATTAAAACTCTGAAAGTCTGAAATTCTTAAATTTGAATGTCAAAGGAATAATTATTTTAAATTCAACAGTAATTACAGACTAGAAAAGAAATCTAACCTCCTGACCTCAGCAGAAGGAACTCAAACTGAAAAGTGCATTTCTCTCCCTAAAATAAAAAATAAAAAAGAAAGACTACAAACCACTTTTTTTTAATCACAATTCTCACCTGGTATCATGCAATGAAGACCCTTGATGTGATCCTGTGTAACTCCACTCTCTGTGCAAACCTTGTCAATAAATCTGGTGATGAAGCGTACAACTGCATTTGCAACATCATTGTTCTCAGAGTCCTCAAATCCACTTTCAGTGTCATAACTCTCTGCAACACTGCCTGCAATACTACAGACATAAATAAAAGAAATTTCAAGTGTGAAAAATTCAACTGGTGATGCAGATACAACACTTGACTAGACACAGATAAGCTGTGAGTTTGGGCTTTTTTTCTAGTTACAATACATAAACCTTGCTAAAAGCATACAGTGCTACCACAATTACATCACATTTTCACTGTTATTAACACTGTCAGAATTGCATGAATGATGGCATAGGAGAACTTTCTCTCTGTGAATCTAGTGCAGATATACCCACAAGAGAAAAAAACATCTGCTTGGAAGCGAGTTCTACGTCTTCTTCTAAAAGTCAAGTACGTTAATGGCAACCCATGCTTAACAAATATCCAGTTACATAGAGAAACACACATTAAATGAATATTTTGGTTGCAGAGTAAAGCATTCAAAAGCTACTAAGACTTTAAGAAAAGTTTCTTATGCATCAGACAAAAAATGCAAGCAAGTCAGCAGGAGATGTACTTTGAACATCGAAAATTGCTTCCCATAACAGTAATAATATTAAGGGCCAGATTAATACATTGCAACATATACCACAACCTGTCTACTTGAGCATGTCCTAATGCCTGAGTTTGGAGGTGTTTAGTCAGCAGAAGTGAGTAGCCATGGGGAGTTTTGATACTGATAGCCTGCCTATCTCTGACTGGATGTCAGCGTTCTCACATAGTGTACTTGAATTTTATCAGGTGGGAATTCTGATGGATCATAGGTGATAATGAAGGCTATAAATAGAGAGGGAGGAAGGTTTATTATGAAATGTCCTGGATTTGCATGCTGGGCAATGTAACTGTTGTTATACTCCTTCCTCCTTAGTAATTTAACCTTTTCCACAGTGGTTTAGCCTTCTTGCTTTTTGTGACCTCAGTGCCTTTTCTCCTTGCAGCTGTTTGAACAAATTGTGATTTTATGGATGCTATACAAATGCTTTCTTGATTTTAGGTTCATACATTGCTTATTTTTCATGTTATATAAAAATTAACTGAGTACTTTTCTAAGGCTGCTTTCTTTCTCATCATAACTCATGTTTCTCTTCAACATTTGCATTTCTAGACTAAAAATTCTTACTGTGATAATAAAATTATTATGTTCCTTTTAACAGTAATAAGCTACACCAGATTAAATTCTGTTATTCAAGAGGAATCATGTTAGGCTTTTGCTCTCCTTAATTAACGAACCTGAAAAGAAGATACTGAAATAAATGATCTAGTATTTAGAGTAAGTCCTGAAAACTAAGAAGCTTTTTCAAAACTGGCCCATCCTGACTGATTACCACTGAACTTGTGTACCCACCTGTTTGTGACAATACTATTGCTTCCACTCTCCCAGTCACCCGTAGCTGATGTTCTCAGTAGCTTGTTCTTACTTGTATCCAGTGGTACTAGCAGGTAGACCATGAGGTTAGCAAAATGAATTGCCTGACTGAAAACTGTACTTTCCTCATTCTGGACTAGCTCCTGCTGTGTTTGTTTATTCAGAGTTGGCCACAATCGCAATTGCTCAGCAGCCAGGTCCATTGCCGTCTTATCCTGGTCTGGACCTACAGAATTTTTCTCCTATAAGACAGGTAGAAACAAACATAAAAGCATAGAAGAAAAAATACAGCAATAACTTAAAAAACAATATTTACTAAAAACTTTATTGAACTTATTCATATTAGTTTAAAATAACTACACTCAACTGGGTTTAAAGAAAGGTGCAGTTATATTAACTGAGCTTTGAAGGCAGTTTACTGAAATATGTAAGTAGCGTAAAGTGGACAGATCTAAATAACACCATTTCATTCTAGATCTTTTTAAGCTATATGATCTTCCATATTTCTTCACAGTGGTTTACTGATTGTAATATAGCTGCTTTTCCTAGCTTACCCACTGAGCTCACGTAAGAACAAGCATAAATCAGATTGAGAAATAACATGCAGCTCATTGCTAGATGCAGGTGATACTCTCCAAATTCCTAGGATGTTCACGTGAGGCAAGCTTTTATATAAATAGTTTCCAGATCAGCTGAAACACTCATGTTTTTACATGTTGGAGTCCAATTCCAGAATTTGCTTGAAGCAAACTAGGTAGGTGGCAAATAGTCAAATTGTATTGTAGCCTGAGGAAATTAGAATCTGGCAGCTTGATGTTAAATTATTAATAACTAGGTATTTTTTGAGTTAAAGTTGAGCTACTTTTCCATATAAACACAAGTAAGGGTTAAAGTAGAAGCTTTTTTTTAAGTTCTACTGTTCTTTACATTTTAATTTGCATAATGTCAGACTGGAAGGGGCTCCCTGTACACAGTCCCATAGCACTTTTCTCTTTATCCTTCATATGTCTTTTCAGTTCTTCATTTTCAGGAACCTTTGTGTCTATTTTACCTTCTCTCTTTACAATGCTGTATGGCTTTGGGTAGCATTCACTTTTCAGTTACAGATTTGATCAATGGTATTTTCATACAAAAAAGACAGATTACAAATGGCTCTTTACTATGTGTATGTGCTCCTTCTTAAAAAAAAAATTAAAAAAAATCTTATTTTAGCATGCTGCAAAGCTTCCCATTATACTTTCATTTTTCCATTACAGATGTACTTTCCTCCTACTGAGACAGACAATTCGTATTATGGAAGATCTGTCCAATTTCAATAAAGCTGACTGAGTGTCATTCAGCAGAAACCACCCTAGGGTTTGGTAATAATCTAACACTGGACACCAGAACTGCTGCTAGCCTAGGTTGCTCATATAACAGAAGTGCCACAAGCTTTCAGCATTGCCATACAGTAAATTACTACTCTAAGGACGAACATCTACCTTAAAGTGTGGAAAACTATACAAGAAGTGGTTGTTTGAAAAACTGTAAGAACAACATCAAATTATAATGTTTTGCAGATAAATGTAAATTTTTGTGGGTTTGTATGCTGCTTAATGTGAGAAAAATGTAAAAAGCCATGTAAAATTGGAGAAATCCTAACTCGGCTCTCTATAACTTATGAGACAATTAAAATACGAATAAAAATACCACCTTGATATTTATTTTAATATCTTCTCCTACCTTTTGTCTCAGCTGTACTGCATGGTTGTCATCTTTGGCTGTAAGATAGAGGGAGCGAACTTGATTTTGCACGTTGCTGTAAAAGGTTGTTTCCCAAAACTGTTGGTTAGTCCAAATAGGATGGTCCTGTACACAGGTGTAAGCAAACTGACTTACTCCAGGTGCTAATTTCTGAAAGCAAAAGAAACGCAAAATTGACTAATCAGTCCTACTACTTCATTTCCTTTAAAGTCTATGGCTTGAGTATTGAAGTGTATATAAATAAAATCAGCCATACAGACTGAAATACACAATAAATGCCATCTTTTGTACTACAATATACGAAAGAGAAATGATCTCCAGTTTTGTGACATTGAAGAAATTAATATACAGGTAGCCTGTATGTAAGTCTAATGCCAGTGCAAGGCATGGCACTCTTGATTCACAGTAGATAAATAAGACTCAAGAAGAATTCTGTGATGATAGTACACAACATATTTCTAATATAAAACATTTTCCTTGGCAACAAAATATAAGCATTCCACAAAGCTTCCAATGTCTATATTCTCTACCATGATAATTCATTTCTGCCAGATAGAACGAACGTTAAGAGGCAGCAAAAGAATTTCCTACTCATAAGGGAGGATTTAAGGGCTGACAGCTTAAAAAAGACCTCAAAAGAAAATAAAACCTCACAATTTCTGAAGTGCTAAAGCCCTTATTCTAAAGCTATCATATGATACCTGAAATGATCACTGAAGTGTAAATTGTAATAAACAACAAGAAATTAGTTAATTTCTGTAAAGGACATTGAGTTCTTTCAACAGACTAGCGGCACTTAAAATTCAACCACTGTCCTCCAAATAACATATGAAATAGACATTATTCACATCAACATAATGAATTACATTCTACAGTTTGTGAAAACATAAGGTAGATTTCAGAATTACAATGCGTGACTATTTGCAACTTCCTCAATTCAGGAATTATCTTTCCATTACTCCCACCTTACTGAATGGCACTGGATAATACCTAACTAGAATTTTTTTCTCTGCTCCCTGACACTAGGTACTTCTGATTCTAAAAATGATACTTGTGGCTCAGTTAAAAAA
>VWZX01010273.1:1715651-1746944 GCA_013399015.1 Galbula dea
TGTACCAGCTCCAAGACTCCCCAAAAGAGCTTCTTTAGAACATTCTATGATTTACATTGCTTCTTTCTGGAGACAAAATGCATGCTCTGCGCTGATCATGCATCAGTCATTACCCTTTACACCACAAAAGCTTACAGAAGGTAAGTTTGTTCTAGCAAGGCAAAGCATCTTGTTATTGATTGTGAAACTGGCAAAGTCACAAAATAAAATGCAAAAACCAGTATAAATNCTGCATGTATCCTGGCTATGGAAATGAAAGGGCAAACTCAACAGAACTTGAGTTTACTTCAGAATTAAACTGGATATGTTTCCAACTTATAACCTGTGGTATAGGTTTGGATATTTTTGGTGAGAAAAGGAAGGAAAAGAGCTGAGAGGGAGGTTGCTGCTGAATGCAAAGAATAGTTTCCTCCTCAGCTCCTTGGAGGAATCACTGTGCTACGTGTTATCCGCTTCACCTCTCTAAGAAAGCTATTGCAACATTTGTGAAATTTGTCAGTGATCTTCTTTGCATACCACAGGAGGTCATTCAGGACATAGTGACACTGCTACTTTAAAGGGTTACTCCCCAGCTAGGGACTGCTCACGTAGACATTCAGTCAATTACCACCTATTGCACATCATGAATATGATACTTCATGTACTTCATATGGTAAGTATGAATACTTACCATAGGTAACACACTGCCCATGCCCCCCAAGGCAATGTAAATTAAGTTCTGCACATGAACATATTCTGTGAGTCAGTCCTGCATTCAGATCTATCTTGTGCCCACAAAGAAAACTTTAAGTTCAAAAAGACGTCAGTGAAGTCCCACAGGATCAACCTATACAGACAGACCTGAAGGCATGAGGCTTGTCTATATATTACTTGCAGAAAACACTGCATCACACCATGCATACGTATCACAGAAGGTTAAGGTTGGAAGGGACTGCTAGAGGTCATCTAGTCCAACCTCCCTGCTCTAGCAGGGTTGCCTGGAGCACATTACTCAGGATTGTGTCCAGGCAGTTTTTGAATATCTCCAGGGAAGGAGACTCCACGACCTCTTCTCAGCAGCCTGTTCTGGGGCCTCACCAGGGCATGGTAGAAGGCAGGATCACTTCAATATCAATATTTATCACAGCATGCACATATTCAAAAGAAGTGTATACCAATATGTTTTCAAGTCTGACCGAGTGCTACATGAATAAAATCAGTCAAAAAATTCAATTCAATAAATGATTTTGCCATTGGGTCTAAAATATAAAATTACACCCATGTCTTGTACACAAATATGGAGAAAGGTCATAAAAGCATAAAGAAAGAACTGTGAAACTTCTGGTTTGGTGTTTGGTTTTTTTTTTTTAGTTTTGATTTTTAAGTCTTCAGAAATAAAACCCAAAATGTAAATGAAGTTTCTTCTCCAAACTGACAACCTCAGCAACAAAAAGAATATAATTTGCCACCTCTCGTACCTTCAGAAAGCCACCAAACGAGACTGGAATCAAGACTGACTTATATTTTAAAATACTTTAAAGTGGGAGTAGCAAAGCCATTCATTACACTTTTTATCTACTATTTTTCACCATGAAAAATGAAAGAAAGGCCAATTCACTTATAATTCACTGCTACCAAATCACAGACAGGTACACTAAACCAGCAGAGGGCAATAGAATTCTAGAATTTTTCAAAATTGGGATGCAATTCTCGATGAAATATTTTATTGTAGACATTTTCTACCAAAAGTGACTTAAACATCTAACTACTCATGATCATTAATGCCAGATTCCTCAAGGTCATGTATAATTTACTATATATTACTTAAAGCAATACAGAATATCTCAGATTTCTATATAGATGTATCAGAACGGACAGATATTTGCTAATACAAAGTTATATGTAACTCTAAATAATGCACAATAATATACCTCCCCTTTCTCCAAAGAGATTACAAAGTTCTGTAACACACTAAGAAAACTAAAATCATCTAGAATGATGGATATTCAGAAACTGCAAAATAAGAGAGAAGACATTTTCACACCAAAACTTTATAGTTCTAAATAAGGTTAAGTTCCAAGAAGTGTACAGGAAATAGCTGAGTTTTCCCCCCCTGTCTAGAGTACAGTATTTTTTTTTTTATTTTTAATTTTTTTTTTTTATAATCTAATTTCATGCTAGTGATTACTATGACACTATTCACCAAAGTTTAAATCCATTAGTTAAGTTACAGATTTCACAAATTCTCAGTTGTGGTGCTGAATCCATCTAAAGAGCTTTTGAATGTGTGACACAGATAATTTTAAAATCTTCTAAAATGTCACCATATTCCTTTGTCATTAAGTAGCTCGGCAGTGAGTGTGCACCTGTGTGACTGTATTGGAATGGCAGTATTGGCTCTACCCACAAAAATAATCCCCCAGCAACAAACTTGTTATCCAGGTCTATGCTCAGAAACAAATAAACCCTGTCAATCTAACAAGTTTATGTTTTATTATATTCAGAGACTGGTTCTTAGCATTATTGATGATCTGATATAGAAACACAAGCCCAGTTAATAGAGCATCTAATAATCCCAAAGCTGGTAATAAACTAATTCTTCTTAAGTTCTTCTGTCACTTCATTCTACTATTTCTTTAATTCTTTCTCCTATGGCAGCTTTCTCTGTCTTTAGTGGTAGAATTCTCTCAGTTCTTTCAACACACAGCGTTCCTTTATCTGAAGAAACCATTAAAACAAGTCCTCAAGTAGACCTCAAGAACAGGAAGAGCAGAAGTCAGAAAGATGTCAGGACACAACACAGAATTGGAACAGGAGTAGATCTCATCTTGATAATTGAAATGATATATACTACCTGGTTCAGAAGATGAAAGAGAGAGAGAGGATGGGCAAAGGTGAGAAGAGCGATATCGTGAAGAATTCTGAAAGTAAACACAAGAAACCTGTATTCTTTGCACTCTAAAGGAAGAAATTTGAGAGACTGAACGAATATCCAGCTTGACCAACAGGCAAAGAAAATGATTGTGTAGGTCTTGAATGCAAGCGCATTATAGAGCAGGATATTGTAAGGAACACTTCTGCCAGATGGTAAGATCCAGATACAGCATAAGAAGTGCATAAGGAAGAGGAGTGCTACATCTGTCTAATTAATTCTAACTGGCAAGAGTGTTTTGAACCAATGACAAAGACTCAACATAGTATTTGCACTTCCAGAAAGCCAGTGATGAATCAGAGGAAGTGAAGAAAGGGATCCTACAAGAATTTCAACTGTAGGATCTATTATGAAGGATAAAGAAGCAGCAAGTGGATAAAATTCAAGGACGTGGATGAAAACAAGAGTAGCAGAAACAAACTTCAATTACGGGCTTGAATCAATGGGAGAATAATCATATGTACGAATGAAGGGGAAAGACGTAAGACAGGAAAACAGTAACACCCCAACACTTCGGCCACATCCAGTTTAAATTTTTGCTGAGATATCTAGGATGGCAACAGAGAAATCCACACAAAAGCAGGCAATAAATACAGATACATCAGCAACTCATCTTCCTTACCATCTGGAAACATCTGCTCTCTTCCGGAAACATAAAATAATGGTGCTCGAATCATGACAGATAATAATGCTCTAATGAAACTGAATTCAATAAAAGGAATTGTATTTTCATACCATTCTACTGGAATAAGAACACAGTGATCAGGGGGTGAAGTTGAACTTGCAGATGTGAAAAATGCCTAGGACTCTCTTAGTTCAGGTTTACACTCCACTTTAAAGTCAGAAGCTTTATCAGAAATTTTAATTAACACACCAGAAATTCTTTCATGGTGAAAATTCCAAATGAAGCAGTATTTCTGCTAACAGTGTAATCCCTCCTATAAATAGTAACAACATAAAGAGATGGGCTATAACTAAATTAAAGTGTTACAGTCAAAGCAGAGATCTGTACCATTACTAGAAAAAAAGCTAAAGTGGAATCAGGAATAGTTAGAAATTAAGTAATCCAGTGCTTGTGAGAATACAATGGAAAGGTTTCTGTTTAGTCTAGGAGAGAGTGGATTAGCTCCTCAGTCACAGAACTAACATTTACTACAATTATCTTTACTACTTATTTTAACTGGAGGGAGGTGGGGGGAGTTGCCTTTTTTTTTTCCCCTCCTGGCAAAGTACTTCCTCCTACAAACCACTAACGAAAGGAACTTCAGATTGCAAAGCTCCCTTCAATGTTTCTCATGATGTTACCATTCTGGGAAATCAAGCTTCTTCAACAGAGCAAAGTTACCACAATAACTCGTTTCCAGATTTCCTTGTAAAGACACATTAAAAAATCCTGTAGTTAGTCTCTTCCACTGATGTGTTAAGCTGTTGTGTATTACAGTTTCCTCTTTAATTTTTTCTAGGAATTTTTTTCAACTAAAAATAGTTTTGGAAGTGAGATCAGCAATACCCAATCATACATCACACCATTAAAACTACAACTGACTCAGAAATCTAAATTGAATACTATGATTCCGAAAAATAGTACTGCTCTGGCTACTGAAATGTAAAGAAATGCTTGTCTGTAAGTCACGGAAGAAATCATCATTTCCATACAGAACAAACATTACTTTCAGAACAGTATATTTTTATTATGCCACATTCTTTATTCTGACACATGTGATCAAAACTCTCACTCCTGAATGCCAAATACTATAAATTTGCAAGTGTGTTACTGTCTACTATGTACTGTGGGAGTGCCTTAGGAAGGTAGAGGAACACAGATGGTTAGACACAGTTTTAGCGCAGAAATCCCCTGAAAGTGAGAAAATTGTATTAGAATCTACACGCTCAGGTTCTGCAACAGTTGAGGGATGAAAAAAAGGTTTGATTATATTGCCAAACAGCACCTTAGCTGAAAAGGGAGGAAAGATGGGAAAGTGAACTCTGACTGTGACTTTGCAAGGAAGAGCAGTGAGAAACAGAGCTTTTGCTCCCTCTCTATGTTGTCCAGCTAACAGGCTGAATCTGGTGCCTGACACTGATCATCACTCTTGCAGTATACTAAACCTTCAAGAAACGCTACAGTATATGTGGCATCTTGCCAACTTGGCAAAGAGACATAATTGAAACAAGAGTATCTAAATCCTGTGAATTTGACAATGCCAATTATACAATCGTCAACCTATCTTCCTTGGTGAATTAATAAAATGAAAATATGTCCTTTTCATCTTGCCTTTTCTTCACATGTAGAAGGATTTCTTTTCCGCAGCACCAGGGGATACTACATTTCTCTCTTACACACAGGAAAAATTGCATACCAAGTAAGCATGGGTCACCCGTACCAAAAACATGGAAAAATTCTTTTATCTTCATGTATAAATACATTTTATTTATATTGTTTCAATTTTAAACAAAATTCCAGCAGTATTAGCAATGGTAAACTAAAACCTTTTTCTAACCCAGAAGCAAAAGATGTGTTTGTTTTTGTGCCATTAAGAGTACACACCAAAGTCCACTGTCACTGATGAGTCACATTTTGCTAACAGCTCATGTCCAACATTTTACATCTTTTAAAAGTATTGTGACTATTTTTTCTAGAAAAACTCAATTATTTCTCCAGGCCACAAATATGCAACCAGTACTGACTTCCTGTCTATGAATTTAATCCCACCAGCTATGAGGTAGAGTGCGATCAAATCCTTCCTGATCAAGTTTCACAACGTATCACTCACCAGACTTCAGGAGCTGGAACGCTGAAATACGGCCAGACATCCCAAGAGCTGCCAGCATGCTGTATGCAGGGTGATGTGATGTTCCTTGTTATTTTAATTAGATACATGTAGAAATACTCTAGACTACTTTTTATGTAAGCAAAGACATGAGGACAAAACCTGTTTGATCATGCAAGGTTGTTCCTTTCCATATGCTTTTAATGTTTTCCCAAGAGTATATAAACACCTCAAGGCTAGAGTATTGACTACTTCATAGGAAGACCATTCCATAATCTTACCAATGTCACCTCTAGGAGTATGTTTCTCTTACTACTCAGTTTTAGTTTTGTCTGCTGAACTCAATATGAAAACACATCTTTCCAACTATTTATTCACCTCAAACACTTAGTGTCTGCACTGTGGGTGGACTCGTATAGCAAAGCTATTTAGGAAGAACAGGTTAATTGTTTCATTAGTGCTCTGCTTTCGGTTAGGTAAATAAAATGAAACTTAATGTTTAATGTTTACAGTAGTCCTTTCCTAAAGAAACTGATGTTGCATTACTTTTTAGTATTTCATTGGAAGCAACAGGAATTATATTAACAGTAAAATGGTGTGACATGAAATTCCATCATAAGTTCCCATCAAAATGCTATAGCAAACATAGATGGTAAAATATATATTTGACTGATATAACTCCACAACAGTTTTACATTTACTACAGGCTTTCTCACTGATAACTTGATTTGAAATACCACTTGCACGGTAAGACCAATGTACACAGAAATGTCACTATTGGATTCACAATTTCTGTTTGTTCCTGGCTACCAAGAACACTGTGCAGTTTCAACAGGGTTAGGTGAAATAATGTTCAATATGCTTCTTGAAGTAGACATGATATTCTGATAATGGAAACATCCATAAAAACAAGTACACAGGTCTAACACTTCTTCACTATGTCTTGAAAAGCATAAACACAATCACACAGCAGAGTTAAGACAGTTCTGAATACTGAAACAATATTGGAATACCTGTGCTCTGCCTACAGAAAAACGAAACACAACCTAAAATGTGTGTGTGGTGCATGTGAATGTGCGTGTAAACTACAGTGTACGTGATAATTAAATAAAACTGACAAGCAACTTAGCAGAAAAGACCATGGCATAGTTTGACAGTGCAAACATACTAGTTTTCCCAAAGGCATTTTAATAAAAAACCCGAATAATCCCCAACACAGAACATTGCTCCTACACAGGTTCATGCCAGGTAGAACACAGTCACTCCGGTTCTAGGATACCTTTGTGAAAACCTCTAGAAAAGCTGAAAAATGCTCCAAAAAGTTTCATTTTTACTCAAATTCCAAACAGAACCTCAAGCTGTTAGTTTTAACTAACCGCTGCAGTTTGTCTACTGATCTTATGTTCTGACCAACACAGTTTGTGTTTAGTATTAATAGTTTTATACCAAAAGAAGTACTTTTGCCAAAAAAAAAAAAAAAAAAATCTATCTAATGGGACATACCAAAGGGGGTCATCACTGAACCTGAGGATTAGATCTGGGAAAAACAAAATTCTTTTTCTATTATGCATTAACAGCTGGTTACTTGAATTTTTAATTCAAATCTGGAACATTAAAAATATCATCCTGCTTCTTACATCCAGGGACTCGGTTTCCTGAGTGTATAGCTTTAAAGACTAAGTATTGGACTAGGTTATTACACAAAAGATTTCAGACAACTTTTTGTGAGAAAAATGGTGTGAGATCTCAGTAATTCTGCCAAAAATACAAGTGTAGAGAACAAACTACTTAAATATATTCTACATTCATTCCAGCTTTTTGCTCTCCTTGATTGTGAAATGAAAACTTATTTAAGCTTATTTCAACACTCATGGCACTCCACACACACACAAAAGTATTTCTTTTACTGCTTTTCTTTTTCTCCTACTTGATTAAGCTTTACCAAATAGAAATCTAGCCAAACTACTACAGCTCCCTAGAATACTCTCTGTACCTCTCAAGGTATAGAGCTATGTGGACTCTCAGACATTGTTATTACAGGAAAATCAGGAAACAAAAGAAAAGGAAATCTTTCTTCATAATAAAGGATTAATGCAGTAGCAAGAATAAAATGATGAACCTGAAAATCTTACAGCTCATTAGCTCTTTCTCCAAATGAAGAATGAGTGGTAGCAACAAATGACAAACAACTCACTGTTCTGCTAGTCCAAAGAGAGGGAATAGAAGAAGCTGAGCTTGTAATTAAAGACTGGAGAAAGTTTATATGCTAGGACTAAAAATTTAACATCTCACCATGCTAGCTTATATAAGAGGATGAAAACACTCTGCAGCCTCTTTCCAGAAAGCAGTCTTGGGAGTATTATGTACAGCTCTAAAACAAAGCCCATTTAAAAACCCTTTTTGACAGTTTGAAAGATTAGAAAAGAGAAAATCTAGCATGTTATGGTCTATATCTGTAGTAAACACTGACTTTAAAGAGGAGATTCCAAGAAACTTGACTTTGTCAAAATTGCTTGTCTTCAGTAGATGCTTGTGTTCCATGACTGGTAAAGTTTCACATTTCTTATTCTAAAAACCATAACACAGAATCTATTGATAGTTTAAAACAAGCAGAAATTGTTCAGTTAGAATGTATAGATTCAATTTAAAAGCACTGGCTGATTTCTTAGCTTACTGTTGCAGAAGATTCTGTTCAGCTAAAAACCAAATCTCTTTGTATTTTATTTATGGCTACTCAGAAATATCTCATACTCCATCTGAAGGATGGATGGTTGTATTTTTCTTAATTTCTACCATGTTATTGATGTCTAGCTAGACTGTCACAGTGGCTACTGTTTTGCAGTATCATGATGTACCACTTAACAATGATCGAACAGTTCCCAAATTGGGATGTGTAAGAATATTCATATTAAACAAAGTTTATTTAATACTGCAAGCAATCCATGTTCTGAACTTCTTGTCTCCTCAGATATATACATCCTAAAAAGTGGCACCTGCGCTAACCAGAACCAGTGAAAATGCTACTGAAAGAACTACAACTCTACTAGAAAAGTTCTGCTTTTGAAATTCTTGCTTGCAGAATTTGCATTATTTACACTTTCATAGTTACTATCATATTACATTTTATCACTGTCGAACACTATGCAAAACCAGAAAGAAACTGGGGAAAAAAAAAAAGCAACAAAAAAAAGTTAAAACAAGCCATTCAAAGTACTCTCCAAAGCTGTTAACTACACAGACTGAAAACCTAACAGGTGCTTTTTGGCCGAAGCCTAAGACGTCAATGTAAACAAAAAAGTACACCAATAAACAGTTTTTAGATAATAACATCAGGATTTACTCTTTTCAATTATTTTATTGATTACTTATATTTAAATGAATTCTCTCACCCATCAGATAAGCCTGCATTTAGTTCTGGATAAATTTATCATAATCGTCATCACCCAACATCACCAAGTGTAATTTTGGACCTACTTCCATAATAACTTGTCAAAAGATTTCCACTGACATCGTAAACCTTTCTACCTTCCATGTATTTTCTGTCATCACTTTTTTCATTTTAACAATGTATGCAATGTACAAAAAAGGAATGGTTTTCAATGAAAACTTACCCTATAAAAAGTAGTTGTCAAGGGTAGCAACGCTGCAGCAATGCTATATTCTTCTGAAGATGAACAGTCCTTCAAGAAAAACACATGAAGAGAATAAGCAAGCATATTTTCAGTGTTCCTCATTATATTTCATTTCTGCCTTTTAGAGTCCCTCTGATACCCTTCCTATACACAATGTAACTTTTAAAATCACTTAATATCATGTAAGAATAATATAGTTATGTCTATGCAAGTGTGTACATACATCTATCTTCTCTCAATCTCTACTAGGTATGTATTGCTATGGTTCCTCCCATTTAAGGAATTTATTAGCAGCTTTCTCATTTCCATGTCTGAAATACAATTTCAACAACATAATTTACACATGAAAAAGAAAGATTCCTTGTTTAGGAAAACAGTGAGAAGGTAGCTTGCTTCCATTTAGGTCAACAACAATTCTGAGTAAAGTGGAAGTGATTCGATGACCAAAGAACATGCTTTCAAACAGCTTACACAAAGAAATTGACATTTCTTTCATATGAAATAATCACCTCCACAGCCTCTACAGAACTTTGGCACAAGGTTAACTTTAAAAGAAGATGAAAACCTATTCTCTTCACAGTCTCAGAACGTCTTATTCAACAGTCAAGTGTGTCATTTGTCTCTCTCTAGGCTCAAAAGGGTATGCCAAAGTAAATCAACTAGTAATCACACTGATGAAAATAGTGATTTTATTACGGAAGTCTTTTAAAAGAAACCAGAACTGGAATGTAACTTAGTATTTAAAAAACAAACTACTTCGATTTTTAGGACTTTAAAAAATATAACAATAGAACAAAAAATACTTAACAAAAAATTTAAAGAGATACTTTTTTTTTTAGGTGACTAGATTTTTTTTCATTTAGTTTTTTTACCAACACTGAAGAACGTAATAGCTCACACAGACCTCCCAGACAATAATAATAATAATGGATAATAATAATGGACAATAATAATAATAATGGACAATAATAACAATAATAATGAATGGGCTTAAGTTGTGCCAGGGCAGGTTTAGATTAGATATTAGGAAGAATTTCTTTACTGAAAGAGTGGTGAGATATTGGAATAGGCTGCCCAGGGAGGTGGTGGAGTCACCATCCCTGGACGTTTTTAAGAAGAGGATAGATGTGTTTCTTCAGGGGATGATTTAGGGGTAAGAGTAGAGTAGGGCTATCAGTTGGACTAGATGATCTTGAGGGTCCTTTCCAACCGTAATGATTCTCTGATTCTGTGATACCTTTGTACCCCTGGAAGATGAACAGCAAACCAACATACCCATTTGAACAATTAATTTCAATGTTTTTAACATTCATTCTTACGATGGGCACCCTCCAACTCAAATCACACTCCTGTTCACCATAACATCAGACTAAATCCCAAAACTGAAATATCTGAAGTGTTTCTTTGCCAGACTTTCCATTTATGCTTTTATCTCATATCAGAGTTCTCTAAAACACAGCAACTAGCAAAAAACTTGGAGCCAACTGTGATAGTAGAAATACAAAATCTGCATTATAGGAACAATCATATTAAGGATCATTAGGTTGTTTATTCATCCCACTCTTCCTTCTTAAATGGCTACTGAATGATTATGGACTGCAAATTTAAAACAATACACCAAAAAAATTCATCACAAAACTACTTTGTTCTCTTGTCCCTTTCATACTTCGTTATTTTTACTTTAACCAAGCTCAACTAAACAGGACACCCATGTCCATACATAGTTAAATAAAGAAGCACCTTGAAAACTACTTACGTATGTATTCTGCAAAGGTGTACAACAAGTTCACAGACCTAAGCTTTATTTCTGCACAGTTACTGAAGGTTTTAACATGTCTAACTCAGCACGAATGTATGTATGTGCATGGAAATAAAAGGTGTACAAGTACTTACACTATGTAACACATTTCAATCTGGTAAAGGAAAATAGTAAGAAAAGTAGACACTGAGAAACTCATCATGTTTCAGTGATGCCTTTCACTATTGTGACATGTATATAAAACCCCCAAATTTGTTTGTAACATGTCAGTACAGTAAGACTAAAAGATACAGCCTCAGCTGCTTTCAATTTCTGCACTATTTCCTATTATTATTCATTATGTTAATCCCTAGGCAGAATTTAGCACATGTATTTCTTGTTTAATATACAGATATGATAAATACTGCTGGTACTTCACTTATTCAGAAAACTTCTTATTTAAAATGAGACTTTACAACTTTCAGGAATGCTTAACAACTTTCTAAGAAATAAATATCTTACTTCTGTACATGCTTACTTGTAACCAGGTACAAAATTATCCATCCTAATTGTTTCAAGTTATCTACTTAATCCCTTAGCTCAAATTATTTGTAAGAGTTTTGGCTTTTACCCAAAACATACATAAAAATATCTTTATAAATAGGGAGCAACATATCTTCACCCAGAGAGCATTCAATATTCCAAGAGCTAACATATGTCTCCAAGATATATATCATCACCACATAAACAACACTGTAGATTATTTTTCCATTCCTTCTTGCAAGTATGAAATTCTCCACATATTCTATCTCTGCAGTACCCTGTGGACTTGTAGTATGAAGTATTATCTCTCTACAGATTTTTAATTCTCCAGTATATGACAAGAAATGTAAAATGATCTCAGTTAGGAATCAAGTATAATACTGTTGGTTTAAGAATAGTGAAATTAATTGTTTATCTCCTTTGTAGCTGCAAGACAGAATGCCATAGTTAACAGAGATGTTGCTCTGAAATCAGCCTCTCAATTCTATAGGCAAACAAAGGTACTGGAAGTGTATTGTATGCAATTAATTTAGACCCATGAAGCAAGGCCATCCTGTTGCTTTATATACTATAACATCTTTACCAATTGTGAAAAATATCTTTTATCACTGCTACATAAGTAGACAGATCAAATATAATAAAATAATTAAAGTTGTTTCCACTAAAATTAAGCTGAAACCGATCTGGGGAACAAAAATTATTCTCAGAAAATCCATTTCCTAAACTCCATGTCTTATGAGAAAGAAATACGGACTCCCACCGTGCCATGTGCTGCTTTAACTCTATGCCTCATCAAGTGAAGACCTGGCACATTATTCTGGCCATACTGATTCAGACAGCTGCAGAACTCTGTAGCAGACCTGAAGTGTTACAGGAATTCACATACATTTAAAATAGTTTTGCTATACTGAATTGACAAGAGATAATAAAATAGAAGTGTCTTTCTTCCTTACATTACTTGCTTTGATAACATGTTATCCACTTTTACGTTCCAGTCAGTTCAAATAAGAAGCAAAACTTTGGTGCTTAGATACTGTTACTGTATTGCAGAACTGACAGCTAGGAAGTTACAGATTTTGACCACTTGGGTACGTGCATACAGCTGTTAGCATCTGGTGAGGCACCGATAGATTTTGGTATCTGGTAGGTAGCTTAGGCGTCTGGTTTTGGAGAGGAGAGGCAACTCTTCTCCTCATTCTTCACTTCAAGTACTGGCCTGACCTTTGGTTTGGAAAACAAAGTATTGTATGTCATCGTTAAGTTGAGATGCCCTCCACAATCTGATCCTGGTGATGAACAGCTAAGAAAAGCCACCCCAGGTAAAGGTTCCTCCTTGGATCTGCTGCTCTACTTACACTGTTGCAGTGATTCTCAGTTAACAAAACCCAAAATGTACAGTCTTATTGCCTGTTTTTCCAGGTTTAACATTGACCGAAATCTCACTTAGGGCTTGTGAGGAGCAACTTCTCAGATTGTTACCTGGTTATTATCTGACAGTAGTAATTCAACACAAAATCCACATTAGGCAGACTTCACCTGTGCCCTGAATTACACTAGAAGAATACTTTCTGCATCCTCAATGGCCATAACGTTCATGTAAGTGCCAACACAGAAAACAAAAGAACCCCACCCAACTCAGAAGAATCCTTACCAATTTGTTTTGACCTTGTGGTCCTTCTGCCTCACTAGAAGCTTTCATAATGACCATTTCATTAAGGAACTGACAATGTCAGCAATAGGATGCAAGATGTAGGCCTGCCATTCCAGGCAGCAGCAGATCCAATACTATTTAAGAAGGATTTTACTTACCAAAGAGCTTCAATTTGTCTCTACCTGGCCCTGAATTCTCTTAGGTTTTTTTTGTCCTTGAAACACAGTGGTATAAGAGACAGAAGTCAATTGATGCAATTTAGATTGAATTACACAACTGCATAATGCTCACTGATTTTTAAGTTTCCTTCTGCTTTACTTAGCACTTTCACAAGTTAACAAATGCAGCACATTTTGTATATGCAGCTCTGTTGTACTTCTGATCTCACAGCAAGCCAAAACAAGAAACACCATTTTACTCAAAGAAGAGCTGTTGAGTCCTGTCCCCCTCCTTCCTTTGTCAATAAACACACTTCCATCTAGGGTTGAGATTAGTAATCTCCTCCCTCTTATAACAAATTCTGTTTAGCAAATCAGGAACCTCAATTTTTACATGCATCAATTACACGTTCTTCACGGTATTTTTACTGTACCCCAAAACTGTAAAAATATTTAACTTTTTTTTGCAAGATACTGATAAACACAAGAATGCCATCCCTTGTGTCTAAGCACATCTGAGTTTCTTTAACAGAAATGCCATGCATGTTTCTGAATACTGTCATGAGGCCCATGGCAATAAAGTTCAACATACTCAGGCTGTAATCTTCTCCCAAGGAAATGGTTGGGATGCCAAGATGCCTTTTGACTTTTATTTCACAGCAGGGCTTCATTCACAGTGACTCTGTCCAAACCTTAAACTACACCAGCTGTGATACAAGGTCCTGCACAGTAATTTGTAAAACCTATTTGACAAACAACATTCAAATGATAAAATACACTGCAATTCATGACAAAACAGTGATCAATATCCATTAACTATTCAGTTGGAAAGGGGCAATTAATTGATACGGTATCTATAAACTGCAGTGTACTCCTAAAGCCCTTGTAGACAAAAGTACTTACGCAGTGATTGCAAAGCATAAATACATGATATTTTGTAAACCACTTTATAGACAGCCTGGATAATTAAGGAACAACAGAAAAATGCTTAAAATAGAAGAAGGAATATTAAAATAGGTTCAATAATCCAGTATAGCTCAGTTATCCATTAGTTAATCAGTTCACAAGTACACAGCTCACATTCTTAACACATTCTAGCATTCATTTGGTGTGTAGCAGTCTCTCTCCTCCTAAACTATGAACAAAGTCACAAACTTTCAAACATGCAACAACACATTCATCTGGCTTAATTTAATTTTTCTATTCTCTAAGTTTCACGCAATTTTCTAATTTCATATATGCCTCACATCATCAGGGCACATTCTATATCCCTTTTACACCTTCACAAAAATTAGTATTTTTAAAAAATTCACATTTCTAAGGGTATGTAAAGCGATTCACTGAAAAAATCAGTTTTTCATTTTAGAAAAACACTTTGGATAGAAGTGGAATTTTACATCCATGTTCTGAAATGCAAAGAGCAGATGCTCAGCTCAAATGAGTTCTCAAAAGATGATGAAACGTAATTTGAAGTAGGGCTCACTGAAAATTTTCCATTTAATCGCATGAAATAGCAAAATAACTTTTTACTTACACTAAAAACCCTCATTGACATGATCTTAGAAAAGAGAATTTCTAAACCCTAAAGTTTTCCCCTTGGGAGACTCGGTGTCTTAGAAGTACCTTGTTAATTATAACTCACTTTCTGGGGAAACAGAAATAAAACCTTGGGCAACACCTCAAAAAAGGCCTGAAACAGGTTTGGGGGATCTACAGGCTGGACTGTAGGGAGCAAGTTGTCAAAGAGGGCATTTCCAGACACACAAAGAACAAGGAAGTGACTGAGAAGAGAAAGCACAGGTCGATCAATGGAAAATGGATCAACCTCTACAAAGAAATAAAAAGCTCTGAGGCTGAGGAAAGAGCAGCACTTCTCATTTACCTTGGCCTTAATAGGGCTTTTTACACAGGCACTTTTGGTACCCTTCCAGGCAAGCCAGAGAGGTGTGGACTAGATGGAAAACTGATTGCCTCAGACTCAAAAGACAAGCGGTCAATGGTTCCAAGTTTAACAGGCAAGCGGTTACAAGTCATGTTTCCAGGGGCTGACATTGTGGCAAACACCACCCAATGTTTTCATTAACAACATGGAAAATGGCATGAAATGCATCTTCAACAACTTCTGAATGACAACAAATTTGGGGGAGTGGTAAATAGGCTGGAGGGCAGAACCGCTACTAACTGGCATCACAGCATCTGAAACAGACTGACAAGAGCCTCCCAAACTTCAGTAAAGTCAAATGCAAAGCCCTGCACAAGGGACAGGGTAACTCCAGGTGGAAACATACAAACAACACCTGGAAACAGTGCTGTGTTACACATACCAAACCAAGACCATGCCCTAAAACTAAGAAACAGGTGCAAAACAAATTGCCTTGTTGTGTTGCTGTTTCCAGATATCAGCAAACTCTGTATAGTATAGGCAGCTCCAAGGAATTGGTAAAATAGATAACATTGCAGTTGAATTGAATAGGCACTCAGCATGAGAAGAAATGGAAATATCATGAAGTACTTCGATATAAGGGAAAAAAGTATTCTAAGAATAGGAACAGGCAGAAATAAACAGATTTACAGTAGTTTCTCAAAGAAATATGTGAAGTAAAGAGTAAATAAAATCAGAAAGAATGCATAAGACTGGTGGGAGATAGGAGGGGGAAGTACCAAGTAAAAAATGCTAAAAACATAAGTCTCACCAAGAGATATACAAATATCAGGGGCAAAAGAACAAAAAAATTACAGTTTAAGGATGTTATCCAAGAGACAGAAGCTGTCAGGAGAGTGCAGAACCGAAAGAAGTTCAAAAGAACTAGATGTGTATAAAAGGAAAACACTGTGCTCAATTAGCCCAGACAAAAATTATTGGAGGAAAAGCTGATGTTAATTTTACATTATTATAAAATATATACACGCACACTTAGGTATGGTATCTACTGATTGCATCCACAGGGATCTGGCAGGTTATTTTTGTGGCCGTAACAATGCCTCTGGAAGATACACTTCTCACAAACTGCCAGAAGTGAAGTCTCTTTTCAATATGTCTTTGACATCTTGCTGTTGGACAGCTTCGGTTTTTCTACGCCAACCTTGATAGAGCAGCTTTGCTACAGTTTTGGCAGAGGCACCAGTTAGTCTGTGTACAGCTGCACCAAAACACAACAGGAACAACAATGACCAGCTGCTTCTGGAAGAAGTTTTCTTGGATCAGCTTTGTTGGTGCAACTCCATTTCTGGATTCATGAAACAAGTGTCAGCTGCTGGAAGAGGATATTTCTGGGATGACCTGCGACGGCTGCAAAATTTCAAGGATGACAAGGGGGAGGTTTGTGGGTTTTTTTGAGGTAATTCTGCTTATTATAAGGTTGTGAACCTTTAATTCAGCCAGCAAGGGCTTTTCCACACTTAGGCACAAATTAGTTGCGCTGGTGAATGTGATGGAAACTGAAATCCCTCGTTGGCCAACCCTGCTGCCAGACCTCTCAGTTCCTTAATATACTGGAATGTAAATTTTCTGTTATGTTTTGAAGAGAAGTTGAAGTTTTAACAACTTCAATACAAGTTGTTGTTCAAGTTGCATAATCCAAAAATCAGCTTTGTAACATGATCAGAACAGGCTCATCCCACACCATGAAAAAACCCACACTACTAAACCCATTATCAGAAATATCCTATTTTTCTGGAGAAAAAACTCCCACAAAATTTAAAGCTTTATAACCCTGGCTGATAAGATCTTTTCCAGGATAAATAGTTCATAGAAAATAATACCTAAAGCGAATTTGAGAAACTGAAGGTTTGTGCATGATTAGGTAGCATGCTGTAGAGTAGTATGCATCTTGTTTAACACATCCAACCTGTGTCTTTAAAGGTATATACCCAGTCATTAGACACAGCTGCTGTCTGAAGACACATGAAACGTAACAAATTACAAGAATGCAAAGATAAAAAGTCTTTGACTTTTTTTTGATAATTTACCAAGTATCTGGTATGCAACTACAAAGCTGTTTTCATAACAATTCACCATTACCTACAAAGTATATGACTTTTTAAATCGTATTAAACATGACAGTAAACCACTTTCACCATTGCTGTAAAAATAACAGGAAAGTGCTGCACACCTGGTTTTGATGACAATCTCTAGAAAATACCTTGTAATTAGATGCTGGACCCAAATCTTTTATCTTCATCCTGAGTTAAGTATAGAGATATATTATGTGCTGCATTTTTATTTTGTTAGTTTTTTAATAATATCATTGCAGCCAGTACACAACAAAATAAGGATTACCTTATCTCATCTTAGAACAGGAATGAACCTACCAAGATCAACACATGAACAAAAGCTATCATATACCTAAAATAATATGATTACTTCATCTGAGCACACACAGTTAAAAAAAATAAATAAACTTAAAGATAGATTTTTCAGAAAAGCACTACTACCTGTCAACTAGAATACCAATAATCAAAGGAAATCTATATGGTAACACTGGTAATAATTAGATTGTCATAGCAGAGTACTACAACAGTACTGCAACAACTTCGGGAATACTTAAGTCCCATAATCCAGCAGTGTCTCAAATAAAGACATGAAAAAAATATTAAATTAAGGAAAAATCTCCCAGCTGAACTGCAAAGTTTCAAAACATCAGGATTCCAGCTACATCTTTTACTGACATGATTTCCTAAACATGGTCAACAGATTCAACTGTTTTGTAACAATGATTAGGAAAGTTGGTTGTCTGTCATAAGCAAGGAATTAAAAAAAAAAAAGCTGGGAGAAATGACTATGGAGTGATGATACAATAAAGACAAGAGATCAAATATTAACTAAAAAATGACTGCCAAAGGATTACTACCAAACACAGTGAAAAGAATCCAGAAAAGAACAAAAAGGAGACTAAGAGAGCACAGAGAACATTGCTTTAGCTGCTTCCGGGGCATCTGTTCTGAAATGAAAGCTGCAGGCTGACTAGGAAAAGAAATGTATCAAATTTTTGCTAATAATATGGACTTTAAATGCTGACAACAGCTACAATTCTTGCACACACTGCTAATCAAGATTCATTTCCAAATAAGCAATTCATCTTTTATTTCTAAAAAAGTTACATAGTCATACAAAAGGTGACAGAACCAAACAAGTGAAAGGGTTCTGCACTATACATTAAAGTTCACGATCAAATGTTGGTCTTAGTCTTATCTGTAAGTTTTTGAAAGTATTTCTTCAGGAAAACTTTACTGGAGAATTTTCACAGAATCACAGAATATTAGGAGTTGGAAAGGACCTTGAAAGATCATCTAGTCCAACCCCCCTGCCACAATTTTGAAAATATTTAGGTTAGGACTTAAAAGGACTTAATTGAGAACTAATTTGCTCATGATTTCTTTCTTATTAGACTGCTGTCTGAGTAGCCAAAGATATTTGGAGATTACAGGCTCCAACAAAATTTCAACTACCCCAAGGACCTCTAAGGTCAGCTTCTTTTTACTGACCAGAAAACTGAGCTACATACTAGTTAATTTTATTCTTTTAAGTACACAGCTATTTTTCAGATTTTGAAAGTTAGATAGGAATAGATGCTGGGAGATTTTAATTTTTTGTTAAGATGGAAAATACAGAACACACTTGCTTTTCACTAAGAGGTAACAGGGAACACATGACATTCCCTGTAATACTCCCTCTCTATCTTAGCAAGCATTTTTATTTGCTTCTCTTCATGCTCCCAAGAGCATCTACTATCAGTAACTGAAACAAAAAAGATTTCAAACTGTCATGGAAACAACGCACACCAAAAAAATACGTTGACTTAAATTTGTTAAACATGACTTGGTTCAAGATGACTTGGAAAAAAAGTAATTTCTCTGCAACAAATCCTAATCTCCTTCTCCAAAAACTGTATTTATGGAGATTGATAAAAGCTGACTGGATAACATGTAACCTCAAAAATGTTTGCAGAGTATTTAGAAAATTTCTGGCTTCAGAAACAATCCTTAACGTGCTCTTGTGGAAAAACATGTCCAAGAATCAGCAACTCTCCCCCACAGTTTGATTAGTCCTAGATGATCTCAGATGAGATAAATTTCAAGCAGGCTGTTGAAGAAAGTGAATGTTTGGTATAAAAGAGATAATTGGAATGCTCATATACTTTAGTACACCTGTTCTTAGTTTTAAGCACAGAATGCCCCCAGATTTCAAGCCAGGAATGAACAGCGCTAATGGCACTCCGAGTAGGCTTCAGGTAAGATCTTTCACCTTTCCATAATTCCATTTTTCATGAACAAATAATTACAGTTTGCTGGATAGATTTTAAGTTAATCAGTTCTGATAGCTACTGTTTCCATATGCAGGCTCTATCTTCAAACTGAAATCAGACAAGACTGATAGAATGCAAATGTTTGTTATACAGTACTTTTGTAACAAATTATCCTGAAGTAGTTCTTTGCAATTGGGTTACGTGTTTTGGTGGTGGTGGTTGGAGGGTTTTTTGTTTGGTTTGGGTTTTTTTGCTTTTTTTTGTGGGTTGCTTGTTATTGTTGTTGGTTTTGTTTTGGTTTTTATCTATAGACATTATGTGAAGTTATTTTTAAATACTTAGCTGGATCACTAGACACCAAAGCCAATCCCCCTGACTGGGTATACAGAGGAATTACTAAAAGTAATCTTACCTTCACCACAGCATGCTTGTATTTTGCCATGCATCCTAAAAAGCAGTTCATGTTAAGTCACAACTCTGGGCTATAATATTGAAAACTGATATCAACAGCTCCAAGAATTTTTTACAGTATATTATCAAATGTTGCTATGTTTACACCTTTCTCTTCTGGTTTTGTTCTATAACATCACACACTTTATGTAGTAGTAGAGGTAGGTCTACTACTGTAAAGAAATCCAAATTCTCATGCTCTTTTCCTTAAAAACCATTCTAAAATGCTCCATTTGTTCACTATTTTTTGTCATATCAATGTATTTGTTAAATTTCACACAAAATATTGGCCAACCCCGGAACTGGTCTGTGTTTTATGGTATTTATCTCAACATCACATGTCAACATTTGAATAGAAGCTGCCAAGGAAAATAAATTGTGAAAAATAAGATTATGATTTTACAGCCACACACTGGCATCATTTATGCAAATTCCTGTAAATCAAAACATTTTTAAACACACAACTTCATAAAATTCCACTTCAGCTGCTCTACTACACCCCAGTTTTAGCTTTTTGAAGACTGAATCGCAGCATGGGGAAGACCAGAGGGAGACTATTGAAGACAGGCAAATTCTCTCCCTCCATTTTCATAATAAAAGACTGCATTAAAGCTAAATACACATGTCCATATAGATGGCCAAAGAGGTATGTTCACTGAATGGGTGAATTAAATCTATGTATTATGGACCTGTACACATTATATACATACATAAAATTTAAAAATAAAACCAACATTCCATGTGTTCTTTCCATATTTTTATCTGATATAGAACTTGCAAAAACAGAAGTCACTGATTTCACATAACTTACTCTATTAGCAAAATGCCTATTCTTTCCAACATCAAATACTTCTCGTTTTTTACTATCTTTCATTAGTCCACCTCTTTCACAGGCACAGTAGAGAGCAACTGCACAGCAGTATAACGCAATTCCTAAACCAGACTTGGTTTATTTACAGCAGTGAGTAGCATACAAGCTCGTCTGCTTTTCATCAGGATGACCAAAAATATTTAGAGAGAGTTATTAGGAATACTTGGCAACCACAGTAACACTAATGAATACTTCGGAGTAGTCAGAGCCTACCATATCAATGCTCCAAGAAGCTCCATGGTTTCTATATGATACCTACGTGTGAGCAGACAGAGGCAAGCAGGCCCTGCACTAACAGCAAATAAAGGAGAACTGAGCAGAGCTCAGAGGCCCAAGCAGGACAGGTGGGTTTGACCACTCTCCTTATCCTTGCCAGGGGCTACTTGGAGTGACAGCCTCATTTGGTGCCTGATGCTCTCTCAACTGAACATGTTTCTGTCCAAAGGGCTATCCCGTTTTCTATTTATCTACCTGTAAGCCAGACACGACCTGACTGACACCAGCGAAACCCAGACCCAGAGCAGCTGTCTGCAGTTTGGACACTGTACCCTGTACTTGACTCTAAAATATCTACATTGCTATGCAAAGGCAAGGTAAAATCTGCTAAAAACACCTCGATGTCACAGCACTTACTGTACCCACTTTTGTTGCTGCTGTTTTGCTTCAAGGGCCTTGACTTGGGTTGTGCAGTACCTCATGGGTGTCTGAGGGCAGCAGGGGGCTGTGGGGGCAGCCTGGCTGGTTCCGGCCAGTCACAGCCAGTCACAGCTGGTGCTGCCATGAGCCCCAAAGCTGCAAAAAGCCAGAGGAGCTCGTGGCATGGCTTCTCACTTGGGGTTCTGCTTCTTCTTGTACTGAAACCAATCCCCCACTCCCATTTGATATTTTTAACAAAATATTAGGCAGAGACTCTGAAAGCAAGGCTGAATCCTGCTCTGAGAACTGCACAGAAATGTAATGAAGGCATAGTCAACATCCCCATGCCCTGCAGTTTAGAAAACAATTTATATCTGTGGGAAGTTATGTCAGCAGAAAGGACACTGTCACATTTTTATTCTGGCATTTTTGATCCCTTTTCACATTAGTAATGAGACCGGGGACAGACCAGAGGACTCCCTGCAAGCACAGCCCTCGAGATGTCTGTTCGAGATGCACTTCATTCACACTCTGAACATAGCAGGACTTCGGGATTATTTTAACTTCCGCATTTCTACTCAGTTTCTGTGTATATATATTTCTTTATATAGCAGACCCAGATATCTGCATCACCCTTGTGCCTCCTGTATGGACACACATACATGTACATAGAGGGGAGGAGGAGCGGATGTCCCAGTAAAGTCACAAATGCTTTCAGATTACCACAAATAGGGCCTCAGAAGTCTGCAGGGAAAGAGCAATTTAGGACATGCCCAGCCACCCACAAGCTCATTCCTGAACACCTACGCTAGCCCAGTGCCAGTGTGAAAAGTCACTATGGTTTTCTGCTGCCTGGTCATCAAAGAACATTCCTCACTAAAACCACAGAGGGAGTTTAACACGGCTTGAGACAGCCACCTTTGTGCCTGGACACACATGCAGAACTAGCCAGATAACTCTGTGGACACCACTGCACAAACAATTCTCCCTAACTGATGCAAAACAGAATTGCTTGGACACTACTACCTCCACAGGGAGAGTCCTGGCCCTGCAAAGAACGGCTACTGCTATGTCAAGTTGATCATGTCTCTTCATACCTGCAGGTAATTGCAGGCTGATCTTGTAGCAGCAGTAATAAAGTTAAAAAGCCAGAAATACTGACTGACGGCAGCACACATATACCCACTTCATGAATATATACGTACATGGGCAATCCCACAAAGAAACAAACTCTATTCTCTGGATTTCATAAAAAGGCAACTGTGAATGGATTTTTCCTGGGCTGTGTGGCCATCCAATGAGATGAGCACAACAGTATGCATCTCAGAGCAAAGAAAGGAGAAATATGAACAGATTGGCAATACAATATTTCACAGTGTACATCCATGTTTTTCGTAGAGAATTATAAGAGCACCATCAGGCCAGCCATATGCAGTGATATTCTAGTATCTTGCAATTTCTTGGGAAAGAGACATCATCAGAAAGATTCAAAAATAGCAGCTGCTTTGCTTAAGTCCAGAACATTATAGGTGAGCCCCTGAAAAGTCAACAGGATGTAAAAACTGTTCCTGCTTTTTGGGTAGTAAGCCATGGTTCAGAGAAACCATATGATGTGCCCATTGTGCCAAAAAAACCACCAACCCACATCAAAAAGTCTGCAGTACAATATGGAATTAAATATGGAAGTTTCAAAACCAGGCCTTGAACTCTGGAATCTCCTTTCTTTCACCTAAATGATGACACAACTATGTCTAATAGGATGAAAAAGATGAAATTGTTCATAATTGATGAACTAATAGAATTAAGCGTGGCTCTGTTGAACTCCCATGATTTCTCCTCATGATATCTTTTTGCTATTTTAAAATACCATAAAATATTTTCAAATACTGCTGTTGCTCAAACATTACTTCTGAGAGTCTCTACTTCCAGGAACGTAAGTCAAACTGAGTAACAAAAGGCAGACCACATTAAAGGAGAGAAACCTATTATAACCCTCTAAAGAAAAGGTGTTTGGCAACATAGTTTTCAACATAAAATACGAGAAATGCTAGTTCATTTAACCTTTATATTGCCAAGAATTTTAATCATATGACACACAAACAGCCGATTTTCTCTCAGGAATAATAAAATCTTTCTTGTTATTGGACATTATTCACAAATCTCTGAATTCTGAGAACTAACTGACAATTTTTAAACTTTTTCTGGTTGCATATAAAAGTTATTTGCATAAGAAAAACAAATTTAATATTATTTATAGGCTGTAATTGGTTTTAATTTTGTATGTGAAAGTTTCTTTCACAAGACCGTACAGTAAGCACTAGAAAGAGGTCCTTACTACACCAAAGCGACACAGAAGAGGGACAAGCAAAATTCTAGAGGTAAAATTAGTCAATACTATCTTTCATCTGCTTTAGGCCATTGTTGGAGAACAGATGCTGGCTCAGGTATACTTTTGTTATGATCTAACAGGGGTGAATTTTTCATTTTACCCTGCTTCCTACTGTGACTTGCTACAGTTGTTTTTCATACTGTATACTCTAAGTATAGTTTAAAACTACTCAGTATACTCTATTTGAAAGGTAAACATCTGCTTATTGCCACCATGGAAAGCCCCGGCGATATACTTGAAATTATCTAAAGCACTAAAATGGTGTATAGTTTGTCTACTATTAAAGATATTCTCTCAGTTATACTGGTACAATGCATTTGTATTCACACAGACATGACACTGGAGCAAACCAGGTCCTAAAATAGCACTGACGACTTTGTAGGCTGTCAGATTAAATCACACCATTAGATGACCCCGCCCCTTTACTACATGTAAAGATGAGAATTTTGGAAGTGTTTCTGTATTTAACAGTTTTATGCATCTTATTCCCAGCTCTACTCAGAGTGCACAGTAGAGCCAGGGCTCTGCTCAACCAATCAGCTGTGCCCACCCAGGGTCTTCCCTTCCTCTCAGCTTTTTCATCAGCTGCTATGTGCCTCTTGGCCAAAGCAATACTTTAGTTTGTATCTTAGAGAAGCCAATGGGAACATGCAACAATGTTAACAGAAAAATACCACAAGGCTTTTGGTGGTATGATAGAGGCAGTTTCTACAGTTCCAAGCGTTTGGGGCAATACTGCAATCTAACTCCCCGCAAAAGCCTCCATCATAATTAATGCGGTTTTCCCCTAAAGCTTGAAATATCTCCAGGTAAGACCACATTTATTAAATTAGATTTTTGTATCTTTCTAACACACACTGTTTAAATTACATGATCTTATCACCTACAGTTAAAAGAACTCATGTCTTTACAGCAAAATGCTGACTTGCTCAAGGGTAAACTTAAGTAAGTTCCTGATAATGTATTTTTATCTTTACAGGGAAGCTCCAAAATGTCTCAATTTACACATAGTTCCAAATAATACAGCTGCTCCACAACACTCTAAACAATTTTTTGCTTATCTTAATAACAAAGCAAAGACAATAAAAGGACAAGACCTCCACATTCTGTACCTGCAAAGCACAGTTCATCATTCGCACAATGTAGTCAAACTGCTGATGGTCCAGTATTGTTCGATTCTGTTTGACGTGCAGGCCTAACTCCTGTGTTAGGCAGTGCCGAGCTGCCTTTCCTTTCAGCGCCCTCAGAGCTGCAGGCAGGGTCTGGAGAGAAGAAAATCTAACCTCATGAAAATGAAATTAAATGGTACTATTCACATTAAGTATTACTGCAAGTGACAGGCATTTAAGAATAACTTTGGAAAGGACTCAGTTTGAATATCAAACTTCCACATAATGGTTGATTTAGCACGAGCCATTAAGTATTAAAGTGTATTAAGTTTTTCCTTTTTTTTTTTCCCTCCCAAATGCATTAAATATCTTTTCTCACCTACATCTGTAAAAATAAATGACTGAATATGGTCAGGCATTGAACGGATGTAAAATCATAAATTAATGATCATGCAAGAAAGCAAGTGCTCTGTTCTGTACCAGCCAGGCCAGGCCTTGAGTTAGAGTATCAAGGCCAATCAGCATGTTCTTTGATAAGCAGAGAATGACAAATGGCTTTAGAAGAGGCCTACCTCTCGTAGCCATTAGGCCACAAGACTGTTACGCAGTTTACCCTAAACCAGTGCCAACAGAATATTTATGCCAATATTTTAAAGATGCAGCAAGTGGCACACCAGTGACTATCAACTGTGGCCCTTTAGACTAGATTTAATGAGTGGTAAGAGAAAAAAAAGACAGCCTGTTGTCCAAGGACAAATTTCACTATGCATGGGGACAAAAATACTACTGAAAATTTCCAAGCACCTGTAAGTTGAAAGAGGTTAAAAACTTCTGTGTTACACATGCATCAAAACTCTTTAAAAAGAGCTACATATTTTATTATTTTCCCATATGCATTTCCATAACATAACTTGTAAATCAAGAAATTTCCTATCTTAAGCTGCATAGACTCCGAGAGATGCAGGTGATACTTTTCTGAGAAACTACAAAAATTCTTAAAATAATTTTACAGTCATATTAATATGCAGAATTGGATTGGAATGAATGTTGGAGTGATTGATCTAGAATCAGTAATTCAAAACTCTATGGATAGAAAAAATTGGCAACTTCTTAATGTGAAAAAAAATACAGATGTAAAGAGTGACAACTCACTAGTACATTTTAGTGAAGGCAGACATGCCAAATATTTACACACACCAAATATTTACAATCAATTTACTGATTTTTAAACCCAGCAAAATTTACTTTACAGAAAATTTCAAAAGAGCATTGGTTGACAGACACTGAAACATCTATGTATGTCTTTCATTTACATTCAAAACTGCTAGACCAATTTACACCTCTTTAAAAACAAAAAAATCATGTGCACAATACTATTTAGAATGGTATTATAAATTAGCAAAAAGGACATCAATATGCTCATGGAGTCTTAAAAACAGGATTTCAAATCCATTAGCTTCATATTACATACAGTATTGCAATTAGATGACTAGTTCTATTGCTTTTTTCATTCATTTAAATGGTTAAAACAATTATTACTATTGGAAACAACTTCAAAATATACTTTGTGACAAGGTCAGTCCCTATGCACTCATTAACAGAACACAGGCTTATTTGGGAAAATTAAAATTTTGGTTTATTACCTTCTCAGTCTCCAAAAATTTGTTCTCAAAAATGAACGAGACGCAGTTTCTAACAACTTCCAGCCTTTGGGCACTATTGAAAACTGTGCTTCCTTTCTCCATTATGGAAACTAATGAAGAGAAAAAAGAATAGATAACTGTGAAATGTCTTCTACAAGAGCCACAAAGAATACCACAAAGTTCTTTTTAGACAAATTAAAAAAAAATTAATGTGCTGTCCATGCTGTTCTGTTAGGCAGGTACCATTAGTAGGCATATACAGACGGGAACACAAGATCCTAAATCACTGGTTTTCCTATACTATATGAAGATAGTACTCTGAATGTTAATTAGAGCAGTTGATTCTCTTTACTGCTTGTTCTATTTGTCTCATAAAGGCACAAAGAGTTTCCAATCTCTACCATATCAATGAAATGCATTAATAAATAAAAACTTTTTAAAAAGTACATGTGTTTGTGTTCTGCAGTGAACTACATAGCCCTGCATATTTTGTAGCAGAAGATAACTACTTTTTCCTAAATAATTCATTGGCCACATCAAGACTTCTGTGACATGGAATAAAAGCTGACAAATCTGTTCTCTTATCTAGATTCCAATTTGCTGAGATCAAAACATTATTTTCTTAATGCAGTGTTTCATTTTGAATTTTCAGGAAAACTGAGAATGGAAGAGCTAACATCCTCTTTAATATCAAGTAAACTGAATAAAAATGCAGCACATGCCCTTCTTGTAGATAATAATGAGCTCCTGATACCCAAGGATTTTGACATACAACGCAGCAGAAAGTTTGAGTGTAAACACTTTTACTTGGGGGCAGGAGAGCCTTTTAAAGAAAGACAACCAAACACAAGCATATATCCTTTATATTTGCTTTAAGTAATAAATTCAATGTTATATTCAAGAGCAAAGGCAGGTGAACAGTTTATCCTCCTCTTAAATAAACCCAAAGAGAAACAGGGCTGGAATGCGCCTCAAGAGGCTATCTAGTTCATCCTGCTGTCCCTAGAGAGGATCAACTTTATTTATGTCATTTGTCATGTTTGTCTAATATGTTCCCAAAGTTCTGTGATAACAGAGACTCCATGGCTTCACAAGAAATCTATTCAACTGCCTCACAGTCCTCATTTACTGTTCTTCCTGACAAATAACTCTAGATTTGTGCTGCAATTAAACCTATTATTTCTTACCACCACAGATCATTTAATTTCTTTTTTTAACAGCCTCTTATGTAATTGAAGTCTGCTATCATGTGTTCCTTCACTCTTCTATTTCTCAGTCTAAACAACTCTCCATCTTTCCTGGTAGGTCACATTCTCCAGACCACTGGTCATTCTTGTTGCTTTTCTTCTGGACTCCCTCCAACAAAACCAAAAATGGAGACAATTTTCCTGTGCCCAAAAATGGACACAAACAGTCCAGTTGAGGTCTTACTGAATACAACAAAAGGATTTCTCCATGGGATTCACTGATTGTACTCTTGTTAATGCACCGTACTAAGATATTTGTCTTTTTTGCAGTAGCTTAATACAATTGGGTTATGTTTGCCATATGATCTTTATAATCCCCAAATAAATTTCTGAAAAACTGTTTCCTAATCTGCTGATTATGCCAATGTAAGTGTAATACCTTTTTTGAAGAAAAATAGTAGAGAAGCACAAAATTCAACTGAGACTAGATCCCAAGTTTTTCAAGACCGATTGGAATTCTAATGCCATCCTTCAAAAGGTCTGCAAGCTCTGCCAGATTAATGTGTCCTGCTACTAAACATACTTATTTACACCAAATTTACATTGATGAATATGACTAATAGAATTTTTCCAGCATTAAAATTAAATTGACAGGCCTATAATGTCTACTTCTGTTCTTTGTATTTACAAGTAGGTGTATTTGTTTTGAGACAGATGCTATGTTGTTCTTTGCCTTTTTCCAGTAATTTAGATGTCTTCCACTGTCAAAGTGTCAAAGGAGAAACCCTAACATGTTCAAAGTTTGGTTCAGTCAGTCCTACAAATAACATACAGTGGTATTCATCAAACCTAGAGGAGTAGACAATATCTAATCTAACAGCTCAGTCTAACTCAGATCAAAACCTTTTTTGTTGCTAGCAATTATGCCTCTCACACGTTGGATGTTTGACTTCTTAGGAAAGGCTGATGCAAAAAGGCTTTTAAAATTGCAAAGGCAAACAGGCAAGTCTATGTACTAAGGCTTGCTGGGACCACTGAAAATGCTGTACTAACAGGAAACTGGGAGCAACATATTACAGCCATGCTAATGATACATTCGAGTTACATAGTTGCCATCCTATCTCATAAGCCATGGAACATGTAAACATACCAACAGGGGGGCCTGCTGGAACAACACACTTCTTGTCCCCTCGGGTAGCGGGGGCGGCACCCTGACTCCTTGCGAGGCCTTCCTGGAGGAGCTCCTGCACCCGGCACTCATTGATCCGGGGGAAAGGGAGGATGTGAACCCGCAAGTGGGAGCCCTCTGTGGGCCGCGGTACCTTCTGGAATGCTATGTGGGGATTGGGATTCTCCTGCAGGTCAAAAGCAAAAAGTTATACACAAATGTGTTACGTAGTGCTACCACCTGTCTCATCCAATTTTATGGCTTTTTTGTGCATCTGTCATATCTGAAAGATTAAGAAGCCAAGTATGCAGCTGATTAATATGTTCAAAGGACCTTTGATTCATTATCTGTAATACTTCCAACTTTATTAAAGGCTTTTTTTACAACAGAGAAGTGACTGTATCTGAAATATCTGAAGACTTGCTCTATGTAGGTAAGGTCTGTCAGCATTTGTAAATAACAGTGTGCAATGTATTCCTATACATGGACACGTCCTCTGCCTTTGGTGTTCAGCAACCAAAACAACTATGCACATCGTTTCAATCAACTGCCTCCACATGGAATTCATCTTGTTTAAAACTCTTTCCAGAAAGACATCCTGAAGAGAGCAATATATGAAAATTCACCAATTCTTTTATTTTTTTTTCCTCAAGTGTTTGTTCATCTTTCCTGTTTGTTTGGTCTGGGGTTTTTTCTGGTTTCAGTAATTTTTCCAAAATACAGTCAAGATCTGTATGTTCCATGAGGATTCTACCACCATTTACAGGATCACATCTCACATCCTGAGTAGTGCAATAATCAATCAAACAAAATGGGATATTTTTGTCCCTTCGTTCATATAACAGGGATTATCATTAATCATGTTTGAATTTACTGTTAGCCAATTTGACTCTACACTGTTACTTATTACTGGCTATGTACTACTGCCAAAAAGTACTACTCAGACAACTAGCTTTCTATTGTACAAGCACAACTAGCTTGTAATAAAACTTGTAAACAGGAGCTAGCTTGATACTTTCATTTATGGGAGCAAAAGACAACAAGGAAATGAAATACATCAACTTGAGAAACAGCAGTCAAAACAAACCAGCTACTTAGCTAGACACAGAATCACAGAATCATTACAAATCCTCTGCAGAGGAAAATTTAATGAAACAAACCAAAAATCTAGCTAGAGTTGTGGGTAGAGGCAGGAGAGCAGCAGATGTCAGGACAAGAAAGGCAAAGAAAGTGAACACAGTCTCAGTAGGGGGTAACAGATTACATACAGCAGAAAAAGTCAGAAAGGGAGAATAAATATTCCACATTCCACTGGAGAAGAGAGACCCAGAGGAAATATACAGAAAGAATTATTTTAATCTTGGACATCACAAATGTAATGTCAACTGTATACGTTGTTAGGAATGTAAGTTCAATGTCTTCAACTACTGAAACAGTATATGTCAAAAACTTGCCTATATTTTCCACTTGTACCAGCTAGACTAATACAAACATTATTTCTCCCTAACAAACTTTGTCTCTTATATGTATCTAGACTGTCACAGCTACAATATGATGACTACTAAAACTGTGGAACAAGATGTCAAAACATGCCATATAGTGAGTTTAAAATCAGGCAGCTCTAGTCATAACTTGCAGAAGCAATGTTACTCATCACAGTGTTTTATTCAAAGATAGTACATGCCTAACTACTAAAAATCTGACTTTCAATTGCATTAAGTCATTGATGGCTGTACCCACGTGCTGTAAGGCAAGCAGGCGGCACAGGAGACCGGTCTGGTTGAACAGGGAGCTCTGGCTGGCACTCAGGGAGAAAAGGAAAGTTTATAGACTTTGGAAAGAGGGGCAGGCCACCCAGGAGGAATACAAAATAGTTGTGAGGCTCTGCAGGGAGGGTATTAGAAAATCCAAAGATCAGTTAGAAATTAATCTGGCCTCTGAGGTTAAGAATAATAAGAAAAGTTTTTTTAAATATATTAATAGCAAAAGGAGGCCATATGAAACCCTCCATCCCCTAAAGGATGCGAGAGGGGAGTTAGTGACAAAGGCTGAGGTGCTTAATGCATTCTTTGCCTCAGTCTTTAATAATAAGGCTGTTGTTTCAAAGGATATTCATTCCCCTAATCTGGGGAATATGGTCAGGGAAAGGTGTGACTCCCCCCTAGTCCAAGAGGAGATGGTCAGTGACCTG